>PVLD010006183.1:0-54863 GCA_004027595.1 Dinomys branickii
TGACTAAATTTGCATGTCTGTATATGGGTCCATACATCTACAATTCGAAGATATCAATGGATAAAGCAACAACTACTGTTGAGACCATATCACCTTGTCTATAGATTAGTTGTGATTGTACTATTTTCTATGATAATGGGTGTCTGTTTGTCAATATGTTTTTGTACTTTTATGTTTCTAAAATAAAAAAAAAAATTTTAATAGAGTATAATCACTCAGGTAAAATTGATTAAGTAGGGATCAAATGGCGGAAGTGAAGCAGGCAGCAAGCAGACATGTACATAGAACAGGGGCCTCTCCTGGAGGAGGAGAGTTAGTGCCTGCCTTTTCCCGGTGTTTTCAAGGTGATAGTGACCTATTTAGAATATCAATCCCTGATTTTTATATTTAGGGGATGGATGTGGGTGCATTTGGTTTACCTTTTGTCTTGAAGTCTGGACCACAGCTGGAGGTGTCTGCCTCTGCCACAGCTGTAAGGTATCTCATCTTCCACACTATCTCTCTCTGAGGGTCTAGCCCTGTCTGACTGCCTATAGTATTTCTAACTCAGTTAGTTGCCTACAACATAGCCACCATATGAGTACAGAGTTGAAATGTAATCTAGAAAATCAAATATGGGTCATATTTGATGGGGACCACTATGAAGCAGCTCTGAGCAGGATTTAAAGTCAATCAACTGGCTTTCTATGTTTACTTATGAATCTGAGCCAGGTGTAAGTAACTTGCTCAAAGAGCAGCAGCTGGCATACAGTAAGTGCAACTCGCCCTGCCAACAGTCACAGTAGATGCTGTGTTAGTCACTGTGACACCTCTGAGGGCAAGATAAAACCACAGTTTAGGACACCTGGCTCTCTCTCCAATTCTTAAAATGAGACTACACATGCAGCCATTGGGCTCCTACTGTAAATGTTAACCTTAGAGATAGGATAGTTCTCCTAACTGGCAAGTTTTACTGCTTGGAGAAGTCTGTGGTCTCACTGCCCAGGGTCCATGCTCAGTGTCCCACCTTTCCCTCTGTTGTCCCTTTCCTTTATTTGAAAACCCATAAAAACAAGGTTTCCAGAGACATCCTAACCTAAGCTTTCAGGGAGTTTTGACCTTCCCAGATTCCCCAAAACCATAGTACTTGACTCTTTATTTAAGCCTTTGCCATAACTTGCTTCAGAATATTAGGGGCTAGCTAAGAACTCGGTAATATTAGTACTTTACAATTAGACATGGGAATTAGACAAAAGCAAAGAAAGAAGTATGGGATAATCACAGACTTTTTAATCATGTTTGTGCTCCATTTGAGAAGCAAACATTTCTACCTTATTCTCCTTTCATCCTAAATTTTTCTCTGAGTTACCACCATGACTTCCAAACACACTCCTTAAACTTTAATGCTGTAGAATCTGTTTTGCTACAGAGGACATTACATCCAATGCCCAGATGTAGTTGCTGCAGTTACCTCCTGGACTTCTGCTAACTGGAAACAATGAAAGAAAATTCCTCTCTAGAGTCACAGCTCTTTGTGCATTTGCTGTGTCAGTGCATAGCACTGACATTTTCCCTAATTCACTCACTTATCAGATATCTGAGAAACCACAGCAGAAGTGTTTGCTCTGATTCCATGAGTATTTCTATAAATGCAGTAAGCATATTTGAGAAGTTTGGCATTGTGGGAAGAAAGATACTAACATCGATAGGAATGACTGGGGGACATATTGCGCGCTATGCAAGAACCATTATATTTTAAGAACAATAAGACCTTGTCTCAAAAACTTAGAAATTATTAGCAAGGAATCCTTCCTACCAGCCTCAAGAGAACACTAAAAGAGTTCAAGAGATAAGGATTTGATGCGACTTCAAAAAGTAAATAAAATATTTTAGTGTTATATTTGATTTTTGTAGACTGAGAGAAGTTTTCCTCGAGTCAACACATTCTGTATGAGGCTGGAATGCTTTTGGTACTTTCAACGGCTGATAGTGGCAAACAATGTGTTACCTACAAATGATGTGCTGTTAACTTTCCTTTGTTATACACAATTAATTTGACACATGAAATATTATTACATTAAACTCACATTTAATTAGCCTAGGTTCTCCATGCCATGTTGGTTACAAACTTCCCCTATAGGTAGGCTCCCCTATGGCCATGTGCTTTTCCTGTTGGCAATTTTCTATGTAATATTTCCATTGGGTTACATATTTCTCCTCCATACCAACTCCACTCAGTCTTAGACCAACAAGAATCCAAGTGCTATCTCAATTGTTATTCACAATTTTATCCTTAACAAATACTATTAACTCAACTATCTGTTGAATGAATGCTTATTATTAGTATACTTCTGGTCTCTTAAGCTGGTTGTTATGTCATCTTTAGTAACATTCAAGCCACACAGAAAATACTCTAGTTACAATATCTTTGATGAATATATAATTTATATATCATAGATGCATTCTAAAATATGACCAACCTAATACAATACCTTTCGTGTACATTCATTAATGTCACAGATGTGATGCACTCCAAAGTAAATGAGACTACAGCAATTCCAGAAAGATTTTTTTAAAAAGTATGTTGATCTTATTATCAGTAACTTCTTTAACTGAGTATAAAAAATCTTTTTTGTCTGGAAAAATTTTAACACTAATTAATTAACCAGCTAACAATTCAAAACCTTTATCAAATAAACTAACACTGTATTCCATAGTGTAAGACTAAACATGCATTTTATGTATTTATTTATTTATTTTTGGTCTTTTTGAGACAGGGTCTCACTATGCAGCTCAGGCTGGCCTCGAGCTCACTTTGTAGCCCAGGCTGGGCTCAGACTTGCAACTGTCCTTGGGCCTCAGCCTCCCGAGTACTGGGATTACAGGTGTGCGCCACCACACCAAGCTAAAACATCCATTTGTATATTTCTAGCACTTCTCTAGCTAGAACTATTTACCTTTAATGTTTTATATTAAAGGCTTTTCTACTCTGTCTGAACTTATTTTACATATTTTAAAATCTCTTTGATATTGACATTAAACCTGTGAGTTTTGTTTCCTTATTTTGAAGAAATACACATAAGAGTACAGTATATGAATATAACATAATCACTACAGAAAAACTCATCTAAATGAACACAAATAGTTTAAAAAATCTAACTTTTTCTGCAAAGATCCTTGTGAGAGATGTGCTCATAGGAACATCTTTTATGATATATCAGACCACAAGTTTTACCTCAGGACACTATCAAGCTAAAGCTTGAGAGGTGATTATATACTATAAATTATAAAAATATTTCTTAGATAATAATGTAGACTTCCTGAAATTATACTGAAGGATTTTTTTCCACATATATAATGCTTTAAAGAGCTAGAAACATTTCTGTAGCACTCTGCAATTTGCTTATAAACTTACATTTACTCTACTGACTGGTTATTATAATAATTTGTAACTAATAAGCATTTTAGTGAAGGAAATAATTAGAAATTTACTCTTTCCAAAAGGATACTTTATTTTATCAAAGAGATCTTTTTTGGTTGTAATACTCAAACAGTTGTGAGGGTTTCCACACTTTTGGAAAATGGCAGCATGGTCTTTGCATGCTCAAGCATGAAGCTACCCTAGTGAAAACACCTAGTATTCTCTTCCTTCCTGAGTTAACCTTTCTGCTTTGCAATACTCATTAGTCAACACTTCATTTGTTGTCTAAACTTTCATTTCTCATGTGAAATTGTTGTAATTAAGATGGTGCCTATAATGTTAAAATTGGAACTAAATCACTGTTGGAACCCATGTTTTATTAGACATCAAATTTCATGATAATCTACTTCCTGGATATACAATTTTAGTGCCTTGGATCACTAACCTGAAGAAGAGGTGACTTTAAGGAACAGAGATAAAAGTTCCATGTTGATAAGCCAAATTCTATTTTTATTCTTTGAGGAAAAGATTTTTAAAAATAATCTATTTGAAAGCAATAGGGTTTATGTAACTATGAATACTAATAGCCCAAACCCTGCAGATAAAAGCAATTTATTCACATAACATATACAGGTTTCATATCCAGGATCACGATAATAAATGAAAGTTAAATATTTATAATTTAAAACCTACAAATGAATGAATATTTCATTTCCTAATTTTTATCAAGTTAAAATTATTTCTAATGGCTGCCTAGTGAAAACTCAAATGACATTAAGAAAAAAACTTTACACAAAATGAAAATGCACAAAAATGGTACATACACAAGATGCTACATATTGTATTAAAAATAATTTGCTTTATAAGAACTTTTTAAAAATGAACAGTTGAGAGACAGAAGTACTTCATTCTTAAAAACATTCAAAGTTTGAAAATGATTTAAAGTTTGTAAGTTACTAAAAGCAATAGATATGTGTGATAGTTAACTGACTGCACCAACTTGAGTTAGAAATGCTCAACTCAATTGGCTCAGCATAGTCCTGGGCACAGAACACCCACCCTAGCATTGTTGCCAGGATGCCATAAGAGAGAAAGGAAGAAGGAAGGCTTCCTGCTGTTTCTTTGGAGGAGCGCCAGGCTTCGCCCTCACCTTGGACATCCTCTCCTAGTTCCCAGCATAGGTGCTTCAGCTTCTGGCACACACCCTTCAGCTCCAGATGCTCGCACGCGACACTACATCGAGCCCAGCCTTTGGATGGACACTTTGGTTCTCCAGCTCACAGACCTTTCGCACTCTTCCATACTTGACTCTATGGGCAGTTGTTGTAAAGCTATCTTGTAAATTCTTAAGTATCTGTATAACTTGCAGCAAATCTGTTTTTTATTGAGCACTGACTGATACAGTATGCTTAATTTGTATGTGATTATTTAATATTAAATATTGCTAATTCACTTTCAATTTTGATTCTGTTGGTAAAATCATTTCATTTTTTGTTTGCATCTCACATATCATTTATAGAAGATTCTATAAATGATAAAACACTTTTGGCTGACAGGGTACTAAAGCTGAGGCTCAGCAAGGTCAAGGCTTTGTCTCACAGCTTGCAGCAGAAGAGTTTTGCAGTAGTTTCAAAGTCAATTCCATTAGAATAAATCCTTGGAAGGGAGTAAGGTAGCAGGCAATCCTCATAGAACAGATTCCTGGAGAAAATAATATTAAAGGAGCCTTGAGAATGAAGGAGAGATTTTGGAAAAGTAAAAGTGGAGTCAAAGTTGTTTTCTTCCTCAGTGAAGAATTAAATAGTGGCTAGGCTAAAGGATCTAGGCTCATTTACTTTCCTTCAGGTTTGAGTGAGTACTAAAAAAAGCTGCCTCTCTGTCCAATAAATAAAGTAGTACCTCACTTGCATTCAAAACTGTATGGTCTGCTTTGAAATACAGCCCCAATTTTATTTCCCCAGGCCCTTGTTTATGTACTACTTTTATTTCAGTCAGACATGTTGCCTCAAACACTAAGGTAATACTCTTTACCTTTTAGTTCTGACAGTGCTCTACGCCTGGAATTCCCTCTGCATGTGCAAATCCTGCCATTCCTTTATCTGCAATTTAAAGCCTCTAAGAGAGAACAGCTCCAAATTTGCAACTCCCTTGGGATTTTTACCTCTACCTTCCTACTGCTTTCAAACAACCATTTCTTCTTGTACTATGAAAATCTATAGATGTATTTATTTTAAAAGAGGAAATGAGAGGAAACATAGAGATTATGTATAGAGACACCTTTACAGTAGCTTATGCATACATAATAAATGAAAGAATCAATAGTCAAGTCCTTGCATGAAAAGCTCTTTTATCCAAGTGATATGCATGTTTGGCCAATAGTTAAGCAGTGAAAGACAAATTAGCCAAAGCAGGTTAAACAATTACAGTATTTGTACAAAAGGAAAAAAAAAGTGAAGCCCCAATGTGAATGAAGTCGTAACCGTGTTTCTGCTGAGATGTTTTCAATGCCATTTAATAGAAACTGAGACTCTAAACTCTGTGCGTAAGCCACTGCACAGGTAATACTAGTACAGGACACCAGAACACCAAATGTATTTCCTTTGCACAACAAAAATGTCAGTGTTTTTATGTGCCAAATGTAACCATTTAAGCATTACTGCCACCTTGACTGGCTTGGGAACACACAGGAGATAATACAACACATTCTGGGTGTGAGTGGATGGGATACAGAGTTGCGACCCTGGGTTCTATAGATGGCCCCTGACTCCTTCCTTTCTTACGCAGTTCTCCTGCTCTGCTCCTGGCTGCCATGACTGCGGAGCTCTGCTCTGCGGGGTCCCTCTGCCATGGTGCCCCTGGCACCACCGGATCTTAAACTGACGCCAGGAGCCAAATACACCATTTCTTCCTTGAAGTTGTGGGTATCAGGAGTTTTTTGTTCAGCAAAGAAAAAGCTGACTAATACAAATGTTTTAAATACCTTACCAATTTTATTCATTTTATTCTCATAAAATCCATTGAGAAAGGTCTGAGTACCTTTGCACAGTGACAGGATCATAGCCAATGCGATTTATCTGAGGCACGATTATTTCTAATTGGGAAAGGCCTTAGTATCCCCATTTCACAGGCTTAGGAACAGAACACAAAGGACAAGAAATTTGCTCCAGTTCTTAGAACAAATGAGGCACAAGCTGCATCTTGCAAATGAGGTTTGCTTTAGATAACTGTGTAGTTTTAAAGAATAATATAATTTATGGTAATATGACAGTTGGAAGATTGAGAAACCTCAAGTATTTATTCTTGTTGCTCTCTATATTACTATTGCAAAATCTAAATCAAAAACTAATTTTAAAATTTTACATTTCTGTCTATGACAAATACTACATAACATACAATTCTAGCAAGTGTGGTATAGTTTGATTATCCATTGTAAAAAAATTAGGAAACAATCATTTTGTAGAAATTATATTTCTTGATACATACTCAGTTTCACAAAAGAGCCAACTGACAGGTACGCATTAAAGAAAGGGGGTGGGGGGGACACAAGGCAGAAAAGGTGTTCCTGATACCTGGCCAGGCTTTCACGTCAGGAACTTTAATACAGTGTCAGCATTTCAGAAGAATGAGATCCTTAAATGATTGTGATGAACAACCAAAGCTTTATATATTCACAAGCCAAGTCTGATTATAATTCATTGGTGTGTAATCATCCCTCTATCATGTAATTATACAAAATGGCTAGTGAATTAGAAACAGACAGGAAAGGACAGAGGATAACTTTCAGATGCAAAGAGGCACACTCTGGAGTCAACTGACATTATGCAGCACGCTGCTGGTATATCATATGAGCTATTCTATAAGACCATTTAAAAATCCCTGGGAAAAAATAAGTAACATTCACATCTGACATCCTCCCAACAGGCCAGTGGGCTGCAATGTCAGTAAAACATCAAATTGCCAGCAAGATTTCATGCTGCTGCTAAAACCTGAAGTGTGCAATTACTTTAATTTTATACCTATCTTGTTCAGCTCAAAGAGATTTTTTTTGGCAACAGAAAAAACACCCCACACAATCAGTCACATTTTGGCCTTTCATTCTACACCTTTCAGGAAAACCACCTCCTGTTTTTAATTTCATCTCAAACTATAGGACTACAAACATCGAAATGTTACATTCTTTTGTAAAATGTTCCCTAGAAAAACACCTTCAAAAATAACTAGAAGTTTAAGAGAACCATTAAATGCTATTGTTTATATTCTATGTAAGCAGGTCTGCATCTTTAATCAAGTTTCTTTGTATAATTTTCCTCAAAGTAGTATGTTTTTCTAATTCCTTTATTTTAAAAAGAATAAAAAATTGAAAAAAATATTAAAAACAATACAAAATTTCAAGGAAATCAACAATGGTTGTTATATTGCATATTGTTATCTTCAAAGAGGTTGTTTACCAGACATAGGCAAGCAAAATTTATCAAAAGAAAACTAAGCCTTAACTGTTCCTTTCAATAAACTAATAGAAAGCAGTAGTAGAAGAAATCAACCCATAACAAGTGCTGGAGGGGCTGTGGGGGAAAAGGAGCGCTTCTCCACTATTGTTAGGAGTGTAGACTGGTAAACGGCTGTGAAAATCAGTGTGGAGATTCTTCAAAAAACTAGGATTAGAAGGCCCACTAGGCCAAGCTGCTCCCCTTCTGGCTATTTTTCCGAAGAAAGTGAAAACATCATATCAGGGAGATATATGTGCACCCATGTTTATAGCAGCACAATTTGTCATAGCCAAATCTTGGAAACAACCCAAATGACCATCTGCTGAGGAATGGATAAAAAAAGATGCAGTATTTTTATACAAAGTAGTATATTTTTTCACAAAATGAATTTTTTCATCTATCCATTAAAACAAACAAACTACAGGTGATTTCAACTCACAGATGATTGATTTTTCAGTTTCACAATAGTGTGAATGTAATATGCATGTAACAGGAATTTAAATTCCCTGCTTTTATCTATTGCCTGTTTGAATTTTCATTTCTATCTATGAGTAATATGATACGTCCTGTGAGTTTGAGCAATGGCAGCAAGCCACTTGTCCCAATAATCCTTGCACTTGCACAGAAATTAAATAATTCTATATAGTAGCTAAACTAAAACACTCAGCAGGTTAGCTGTAGAAAGGATGTGTTTGGAGGAATCAAAAACAACTACAGAAAGTGAAGAAAGCCAAACCCCAAACGTTCCCACTCATGTACCATTCAGGAAAGGGCAACTCTACAGGGACACAAAGGAGAACAGAGATTTCCAGAGATGCTACGAAGAGGCCAGTGGGAATATCTAGGATGATGGAATGCTTCTATGCTGTGACTGTGCTGATGAGTACATGACTGTACATCTGCCAAAACTAATGGAAATGAAAAAAATAGAACTGTACACTGAAAATATTATTTATATTGTAGATAATTTATTCCTCAGTAAATCTCACTTAACACTATTTTCATATATATTTCCACAGTAATTTTTCAAAACTCCCTAGAAAATAGAAGATGCAAGTACTGTCTTCATTATTTCACAAAGGAGAAAATTCTTGCTCAAAGGTTTGATGTAGGAAAAAAAGATGCCAAGTAACTTATGTAAGGAAAACTACCTACTTGTGAGCTTGAAGTCTGAGTTCCCCGTGTCAAACGCAGAGCTTTCCTATTATGCTATGCTTCCTTCTGAAATATCCTGGCATAATCTTCAACTAAATTAAAATTAAGAAATTAAGATTTGTTTTCCACTTGTACATTCCCTCAAGCTATTTTATATTAAATTTTGATTGTTGTTATTTTTTGCACTATCCGGGATTGAACTCAGGACCTTGAGCTTGCCAGGCGAGTGCTTATGTCACTGAGCTATATCCCCAGCCCTACTTAAATAACATTGAATATAACCACCAAGAAAGTGTTAATTTCATAATGGACTTAATATTATAGTTCATTATGCCATTTTGCCAGCAAAAATACCAACAATTTAAGACTCAAAAGAAGACATCATCCATGTTACAGAAGCAGTAAGTCGACTTTTTATATCAGATAGCCGGCCTCTAGAGCAACATATTTGCATCTCAGTAAACATTGTTTTGAGAGGAGCACAAATGAAACTGTTCTCAAAAATGTATCTGTTACAATAGGAATGTTTGGAAGGATAGGGAAACACTAAACTGAGAAAAAGAGTGAAAGACACTCTAAACATGTATAAAAATCAATGATACAGAAGAGTAAACAGCCTTTGTATATTGTTTAAAAGAAAGCAGTATCTAGTAGTTTTAGATTCAGCATCATTTAACTTATGGATTAATACCTGACAAAATAGCTGCTCACCTATTTGAATGAGTGCAGGAATGGATAAGTAAATGGTAATTTAAGTTATGCAACATAGAAATAAATTACTTTATGAAGTTATCCCCATTTTTGCTGCAAGTTTAATAAGGAGTTTCAGGGGTGAATTGGAAATGATTTATTCTATTAGTTGGTGTTTGGAAAGATACAAGATCACGTCTGAAAGTATGGTACAGTGGAGAGAAAACTTGGACTATACAGACAGAACTGAACTGGAGATCATGCAATTTGTGAGTGGGAGTAGAAAGTCATTAAAAATAGGACAAATGATCAAAAGTAGTCTATTTGATGAAATGGTGCCGAAAGAACGATATGACATACAAAGGAAGAGGAGGTAGAGACGGAGAAAAGAGACAGAGCGGGGAGGGGAAGGGGACCCTGGAGGGGAAGAATGTGAGCAGGGGGAAGAAGGATGTTCTAGACATAGATCTTAAACATCTCCAAAAAGTTTTTTAAAAAGGCCAAACTGTAAAACACAAAAACTGAAAACTCTGAGGAGAAAACAATAGAAAAATGAGATGAGCTCAGATACAAAAACCCACAATGCAATACTTAGAAGAAAAATACGATTTCAAAATAAAATATTTCGCTCTGTCAAAGATAGTTTGAAGAATGGAATAAACCACAGACTGGGAGGTAAAAAAATTGCAAACCACATTATTTGGGAAAGAACTTTTTGCTTAAAAATACACATACAGAGAACTTTTATAACTTATCATAAAGAAAGCAAACCAATTAAATGGAAAAAGATCTGAAAAGACACACCCAAGCAAATAAAATGCGCAAGAAGATAGAGATCACATATGAGTGCATAAAAAGATGCTCAAATTCATGTCAGAAATTGCAAATTAAAACTGCAGTGACATAACATTACACGCCTATTCAAATGGTTATAATCTAAAATATTAGCACTCAATTCTGAAAGGAAATACATTAGGTTTCCCTCCTTGCTAGAAAGAACACAAAATGTGTTGTAATTTGAGAAAATACTCTCTATATTAGAGGATATATCTTATCTCCCTGAAAGCAATTACAATGTACAATGAAAAGAGTCAATCCTAATGTAAACAATGGTATAACGTATCAGTATTGGTTCATGAATTTTCACAAATGTATCATTATAGCATAAATTGTTAATTATAGGGAAAATGGAAGGAAGTGGGTGGGGTTTATATCTTATGGTTTAAAGGTTCACAAAAGTGTTTAATTTCATCCAGTTAAAGAAAATCTAAAAAATATCTAAATGCTATAAGATACAAAAATAAATGCTTTCAGAAAAAATGCTATATAAATATTAAAATAAATATCAAAATAATCATTTTGTGTTACAAAAAGTCCAACACTCATTTTTCTAAATTTTAAAGATACAAAACTAACAAAACAACAAGGAAGGCAAAATCAAAACAACATAAAAAACCAACAATGACACATGACTTCAAAACAAAACGATAGGAATTAACAGTGGTTGACACATTACATACAGTTACCTTCAAGGAAATTGCTCAGTGCACCAAACTTAAGAATGTAAGATTGATGAAACCATCAAAGACTGTAACAAGTAATAAAAAACAAATGGAATTGACACAGAGCTTCACCATTCAAGATGGTAGGAGTTTAGCAATGTTTCTCATACTGCATATTGTTGTTTTCAGATCAGTCATTCTGATTATCAGATTTAAGTGTGCAAAATGGGTGAAGAAAAAAGAAAATTTTGAGCATTGACTATTCCTTTTAATAAACCACAGATAGCAATGCACCTATCCCAGTTATTCTTGTATATACGTATAAATTTTGTTTTTCATTTTAAAGATAAATACCCCAAATAACAAAAACAAATACATATACAAAACAGCATAGAGAACAATACAAATGATACAGAATTTCAAAACAAGGTGTGATAGGCTATTAACAATGGTTGTCGTATTACATACTGTCATCTTCAAAATGGTTGTACATATAACCAGATATAAGCATGTAAGATTGATCAAACAACTACACATTAACAGTCCCTTTCAATAAACCAACAGATATTAGTAGCACAGTTACCTTAGCTGTGCTGAGCACACACACACACACATTGTTTTCTTCTCCACCCTTTTTCCTCTCCCCTTCTTCACCCCAGATGCTCCTTCCTATTTGGGCAGTTTCTCTTCCCTTTCACAGCATCTACTGCACCTTTGTACTCTTTCAGGTTCTTATATTACAGAGGCAATACGGTGTTTACACATGTGAATCTGGTTTATTTCATTTATGGGCATGGTCTCTAGTTGCATCCATTTACCTATAAAAGCCTCTAGTTTATTTTTCTTTATAGATGAGTAATACTTCAATGTATAAAAATACCACATCTTTTTTATTTATTCTTCATTTGATGGACATTTGGGTTGTTCCCAAGATTTAGCTATTACAAATAGTGCTGATTAAAAACATGGGTGCACATATATCCCTGTGGTATAATATTTTCAGTTTTCTGGAAAAATACCCAGGAGGGGAATAGCTCGGTCTGATGGGACCTCGAATCCTAGTTTCTGAGGAATCTCCACACTGATTTCCACAGTGGTTGCACCAGTCTGCACTTCCACCAGCAGTTGAAGAAGGATTCCATTTCCCCACAGCCCCCAAGCATTTGTTATGGGTTGAAACATTCATTTTAATTTTTATCTACCTCAAAAATTACATTTAACAGACTGATAAATTAGGGAAAAACCCAATATTTCAGAAGACTTTATAATTTTAGGAAACTTGCTTGTTTATAACTTCATAGGCACTAACCTTAAAGATACGGTAGTGTATACGAATGTTTAAAGTATGTTATTCTTTATTATTGTTTAGGTAAAGATATAAAATTGAACGGACATTTATTTGTGAAATGTGTGCTATTTCTAAAAACCAATATTATTAATCATTACATTTCTCTTGTAACCTTATTCTTGCAATAGTCTCAATTTTGATCTGTGAGTATCATTTACTTAAGGAAACACATAAATATTCTTACTATGTACATCTCTCAAAACTTTATTAAAATGGAAAATACTATACAAAATTGTACTTGTGTCTTCCTTTTGTTTTTCTCTTCGTCTTTGCTTTTAATGTTTCACTGCAAACCACCAAATAAGACTGCTATATTCACAAGACTTGAGTTTCTAGAACTACTGTTGAGTAATTTAAAAAAATCATTTTAGTAATGAAATTCATAGTACATTGATCCAATTTCCCTAAATGTAAATAGCACACATGCATCCAGATAGAGTAAAATGCAGTTTAACAAAAAATTGTTTCAATATAATTTTCTCATCTATTAAAAAACATGATGTAAAGTTTGAGGTGTACTTTTAATCACTTCATTGTACCTCTATTACATAGATATTTAATATTATTTTATAGATTTTTATCTTATCCCAAAGTTCATTATTTTTAACCATGATTGTATCAGTACAGATTTTGAATGCATTTTCAAGTTGCTAAGATTTTAAAATTTTTATGTTTAGATTTGTTTTATCAACACTTTAATTTCAAAAAAATTCTAACCAGTATTTTATTTTGTTTCAAAATTCAAGAAATATGGAAAAATATGAGAATTATCTCTGAGCACCTGCCCTCCACATCCTCTTCTCACAGCAACAATACTCTTTATGAATGTCATTTATACGCACATAAACAAATTCACACACAGCCTTTCCTCTTTTTATATAGACAGTATTACATGTGACACACTCAATTCTGAATCTTGTCTTTTTTGTTGTTTACATTACAATGTATCCTGAAGAATATTTCACAGAAGTAGGTAATTTTCACATGCCTTTTTATAGCTTCATGATCTTGCTTAATGACACTCACAGTGTGCTAGAAAGATCCACACATTGGGCATTTTATTCTTGTGCTCATTTAGTTATACCTTCTAGTTTTTCAAGACTCAAATCCAATGTAATATCTTTGAGAAGTGTCCCTAACCCCTTCAGTCTTGCTTAGATACGTATGTACAAGATCTCATGCTCCCAGGCTGGCAATACAGCTCAGTGGAACAGTGCCTGCCTGGCAAACGTAAGGTCCTGAGTTTGAGTCCTGATACCAGAAAAAAAAGAAAACACATGTTCTCTTTTGTAAATTTTACTAATAGCTTTTACCAAAATGCATATAACCACCTGATGTCTACATTAACATCTATCCCATTAGATTTTTAATATAGAGTAAAAACTTCATAAAGATTACAAAAATATTTATAAATAAATTGGTTATGTTTGTTGTTTATCTTACTGTTTCTAGACCTTCTTTCATGTTTTTGAAATCCCCAAAACCAGAGGTTTTGATTTAAATATATAATCAAAATTAAATTTATAATAATTTTGTTTCCTTTGAGCATTTCTCATTCTCATGCTATTTCATTTTAAGTAAAAAATTTAATATGTACTTCATTGGGAAGGGAGGGCAAATCTGCCAACAGTTATCTTCATGTAAGTTGGCTTTAAAAATAACCTTTATCAATACTTCTGTTTATGCTTCTATATTTTAATGCCTTATTAAGAAAATAAAATTATCTTTTCAAGCTAACAAAACTAATTTTATGTGATAAATTATTCTATCAGGTATGAACATAAGGTGACACTTTAAAAATTACAAGGTTCAAATTTGACCTACTTTTTCTTTTTATATGATTGTGAAATTTTTTGGAAGTCTGAAAGCTTTATTTCTCAAAGCAACTGCTTCAGTGCATTTTTTTCTATGAAAGAAAGAAAATGAAGCCACTCTATACTTGGGGAAAAATATATATAATGTCATATGGAACTGAATTTCTAAAGTGGAATGAATTTTTAAGACTCAAGATTTGAATATCAACAATTTACATAACAGCAAATAAGGCAGAGTACAGAATCCCAAGAGTGTCCTTTAAGGTATGTGATGAAAAAAAATTCAAGTCACAGTTAGAAATATAGATTGTTGTTCGGGACTACATGGTTTTATCTATTTGGAAATCTGTAGAATTATCTAAAATCAGCCAGTGTATGAAGATATAAGATTACATATTTATTTCAATGGGCATTTGCAATATCATTTAAGTAGCAAACCATCATTAGTTACAGGAAGAAACTATTAAAAGGTGGTGTTGATTTTTTAAAAAATGATTCAAATTGTATTTCCTAATAAGTAAAAAAATCAAGTTTAGGTATTAAGACTTTAATCTTTTGGGTTATCATAATTAATTGTAAACATACACAAAAGTCTTTCAGATTTCTTACTTTTAAAAACAATTACAGAAGATGAACGATGTACCAGAAACTATACATGGTACTGGAGCTGAAATCATAAATTATCATCAATAAACATGATATTCTTTGATAGCTTATGGATGTTATGGTGTAATCTATAAGGTAGAGAATGACCTCAAGATCAGTACAATATAACATAAGGAAATAATTTAAAAGATAAAGACAATTTAAAAGATAAAGATAATATAAAAGATTCAGACTTGGACAGTTCAAAAGGAAGAATAATTTGAATTAATTTTCTTAAGATAACCAGAAGGGAAAAATATCTGAAAATATTGTGGCAAACTTGAGCATATAAATTTATGTAGTCACATAAACTGTAATTCAGTATTATCATTGATGTGTACATTTTAAAAAGATATATTAGTATAGAATTACTTTAGTTACTATTCATTGTTTCTTAAGGTTTTTTTAAACCTAACTTAATTATAAAAATTACATCAGGAAAGTGATGCATATATATATGTGTGACTATATATTTATATATAAATATATATGGTGATAGATTCTTCATGTGTGGTGTGTGTATAAAGTTTGAAAGATTTTGGTAACTTTGGATTAACAGCACAAATGCATGTATTGGTCCTGTCTGTGAAAATTTGAGCAAATTAGTAAATATCACCTCTTGCTTTGCTGTTACCAACCATAATTTTAAAATATAACCATTTGGCCAACATTAAGCTTTCACTGATGATTTTAAAGAGTGTAGTTGTACAGTCAAGATTCTGCTCTAGTGGATTTTACTCAACATTTTTCTCTACTATTGTTTGACTCGTAAATTATTAAAGAATTATAATTACACTTTGGTCAAACATTGGGTTTGGTTGGTACCAAGAAAGATAATTGGATGAATATTAAGGTAAAATATATTAAAAGTAAACAATCAATGAGCAATTCCCGTTACTAGATGTTGCAGCTCATATCTAGATGTCACCAAACCCTCACGTACTCACAAGTGGGGCTCTTTTGAGCCCTCTTGCGTACAAGGTGTATGATGCTGGGATTAAAGGTGTGTGGTACTAACTCTTCCCACTGATTGGATTTGTATAGTTTTGGGCGTGGCTGAATTAATTTACTAAAGAAAAAGAAAGACTTTTCTTTAGTGTAGGTGGCACCACCCAAAAAGCTTGTGGCCTGGATGAGACAAAAATGAAAGTAAGGCTCAGTACTTGCTGCTGCTGCTGCTGCTGCAGCTGGTGCTGCCTGCACCTTCTGCCTGCCCTGCCATGGACCAGGTCCCCTCTACCACGCCCTCTGTGATGCTGCCCTATCTTTGATCCAGCTACTACAGAGAGAAACCTCTACAAACTATGAGTTAAAATAAACCTTTCTCCTTTAATTTTGAGTGTCAGATCTTTGGTCTCAGGAACAAGAAAAATAACTAAGACACTGGGTTAATGAACTAGACAAGGCATACGATATAAGAGAATACACAAAATGCTTTTACATAAGCAAACATTGAAAATCTACAATGATGTCATATATTACAACAAAAGTCATTCTGTTCTTAAAAATAAATGTTTATCAGTGTGCAAATGTTAATTAATCACTTTTTGGAATAGTGCAAAACAACAAAATATATGTAGAAAAAACTCATTGGGACATTTAGTAAACAGTAAAATGAATTTAAGAGTAGGAAATGCTACCAATGTAATAAAAACTGAAATCCACTCTTGCCACTTAAAAATATAAAAATGAGCTTTGTATCATAGAGTTAGAAATCTAACTATGAGGATGGAATAATTCTTCTTTTCTGTTTCTAGTTAATCATACATCATTTATGGATGAAAAGAAACAATTTTGCTCCATATATTAATGTACAGCAAATACAACTTTAAAACTGCACATTTCATTTCTTCTTCAAAATGGCTACTGTCAAGGAAACCATAGTTCTGTAAGTGTTCCTGTTCTGCTGGCTATGAAAGGAAGTAAAGCTAAATTTTTTATCATTATTTGCATTGTCCATATAAAAATAACATAGCAAGATTCTTTAAATTTTAGATTAGTTCTTTTATTTTCTAAAATTTCAACTTTGAGTATTATAGAGAAATGTATGGAAGCTCAGGGGAATTCCTAAATTGAGCAACCATGGAGGACAATGATGGTAATTCATACAAAATGTATTATAATATCTTTATTAGAGTCAAATGTCTAAATGATAAAGAATGTTCATTTAAATTTTTTTGACTAGTGTAATTATACTTATCCAAAGATGACATAAATGTAAACTAAACCTTTCTATAACCAATGTTAACAAAATACAACATTATAATATATTTGGCCTTTAAGAATCTCCATCTGTTATGGTCAAGACATGTCTCATTCATTTGTATATTCTCAGACCCAGGTAAACAGTAGAAATTCAATTATTATTTGTCAATAACTACAAAGAAGTTGATACATGGGGGAATGCATCACAAATTATCATTCATTCATTTTCACTCTCCTTGGAGTATGGCCAATAGTCTAATACTTTGAAAACATATTAGCACAGTTAAAAACTTGGACATATCAAGGAATGTGTGTGCTCTGGGGAAAAGCCAAAGGTTAAGACTATGTTTCACATACTGACTGTCTGATTGTTATCACATACAACTCCACTGAACCTCAATATCCTCTTGGCTTCCTCCTTGTTAAAATGGTGAATTTTGTATTAAGTGACTTAGCTGATAGAAGATTTAGAAGAAGTATGTGATTTGGGCTTTAACAGACATTGATTAATGTATTCAAAATTTTTGAGTGCCTGGAAGAGTTCAGCATCTGTGAGAAAGCAACACCAAACATGGCCTCTATTTCAGGAAGCCAGATACATATCTGAACAAGTTGACATTTCTGTTTCATGATATTTTAGAATTTTGTATAATTTGATCTAGGAGAGAAGAAAAGAGACATCTAAAATAGAAGGAGAGAAAGAAGGCATGCTTTGGTCAAGTTTCAGAGCATAAGAGTAGGGCTAGAAACCACTGTAGAATTATTAAAGTTGGGTTGATGTTTGGGTTCTAGACAAGGGAGGTAGAATGAATGAAGACAGATTGGAAATAAAATAACATTAGAAAACTCTCAGGCAATCAGACTGGATGAATTAATTGCATGTAAGGGTTCAGTAAATTGTTTGGGGAAAATATTCTAAAGACAGTAACAATCCATTTCAACCCAGGTAACCTAGGACATCTAAAGGCAAGCAAGTGACTAATCTAATTAACTTGTTATATTTAAGAAGATAAATATAATGAAGCTTTTGTTATTTGATTATAATGGGATTTGTGATTGATGTCATCCATCAGGTATAGGTTAAATTCATATTTTGGTCTTTAAACACTGCCTGACATAATTCCTAGGTATTAATAAAATTGTCCATCACTCTATACAATAGTCTTTCTTTATAAATACCATAATTTGAGCACTTAAGGTACAACTTTGAACAAAACTGTTGTAATTTGTGCCTCGATGTCTCCCCAAAGCCTCATGCAGTCATGGAGCGGGCTTCTAGTTTATGATTGATTCATGGTACAATGTTGGAATTATGAATATGAGTGCTACACTTGCCCTGGGGTGGGTAGTTAGCACACAGTGTAAGGGAGGGAAAGAGGCTTAATCTTCCAGCTGCTGCTCCTCCCTTTTGGCTCTGTGTTTGCTGGTTTTCACCACCATGAAATGTTGCTCTCCGCCACATGCCACTCTGCCTTGGAGCCAGCCAACTGAAACCTCCATAAACTGTGAGCTAAATAAACAGTTCTTTCCTTAATTTTGGGAATCAGGTATTTTGTCAGCAAAGAGAGAAAAGTAACCAATACAAAAACCCAGTATTTTTGAGAGATGGATTTTTGAGAGATGGCTAAGACATTTATTCTATTTGAATGTGACTTTCCTTCCTTTGATTATTTTTCTTCTCTTATAATGAGCTCATATTTCCTGTTGGAAGAGAATAATTCCACATTTTTGGTTTTGTATTCCACAGTGGATGCCTTATCTGTTACACCAGACTCAAGGTATGCCTTATCCAGTCCAGAAACCCTGAGCAATTTCAATAAGAATACAAGGGTTGCCATGAAGAAAGCATAGTCTCTTATGAAGTGACAGCTGAACAATTGAGGGAAACCAATGAACTCAGCCAAAGATGTACTCATACAATAGGCTTCTATGTCAAAACTGTTCCCCAATCAATGTTACCAAATTCTGAGCAATTATTTGGCTCATCATTTTCTCCTTTGCATGATAGTGTGTTCTGTATCATGCTGTCAGTATTTACCCCGTTCTATTCCATAAAATAACTTGTTTCAAGTTATAACAATCTCATATGTGTTGATTTAGTCTTTCTGGAGCTGTAAAGAATATTCTTTTTGTCCAGTTTCTAGTATATATCTAGTACACAGTAAATCTTGCAATATGCAGTTGTTAGCTTCAACTTATTTAAAAGAAAATTTTCTTGACTGCCTCCCACAGGCTTGGCACTATGTTGGTAACAGTGATTGGAAATGAATAACAAAGTCTGTTCCTCCTAGAAGCTCTGACTATTATAGGAGAGAATCTGGAAATGCAAAAGTACCTCATGCAGAATGTTCAAGGACAGTTTCCTGAAGGAGCAGATGTATAATCTGTTTCTTGAACTAGGTAAGAAGGAAGATGTCAAGTGAAGAACAGCACCAGAGAGGGGCCTGCAAAGATTTAGCCAATGCATGTGCCGAGTTCTGTGAGTCACCTCCCGTCCCAGCCTCCAAGTTCATGGTTTTAACCCTTATTTCTATTTGGAACGAATAATTCACCTTGAACACAAATTAACTGATTGGAGATATGAGTCTCTTTATTTTCCTTCCATGACCCTTCCCTGTAGTTACACCACTGATCATTAGCTTAGCAAAGGTTCAACTTAATCAGTGAAGTCCAAGGAGTTCTACAACAGTAGTTTGTACGTATAAGCAATTTCCCAGAGAGAATTCACATGCTCACAACGAGGTTTTTAAAGATTCACCTTTAGTATTCCTAGACAGAATTCCCAGAATTCTAATTTTGCATTCTCTTCATGCTCCTGGATTGGAAACACATTCTTTCCATGACTTCAGCTCCACCTCAAAGGTGTTCTCTGTCCCTTCTAAAACTCACTTGGCAGACACTGTGTATCGCAGCATATTCACTGATTCTTAATACAAATGCCCAGACTAGTGGGGAAACAGAGACGAGCTACTTTGGACAATAGGGCCATGGAATCAAATAAATTTCATTTATCCTATTTATCTTACAGAATCCCAGGGATGATGTAAACTCTGCCAGCCTCTTAGGTTTGAGATTGAGATAGTCTACATTTAATTTTGGGGCACAATAAATAAACAAAAATAAAAATACAAGATTTTGCCAAGAAGTAAGGTTTCATTTCCACCTATGGCTTAAAAATGTTCTCTTTGTCTGCTTTTACTTGCCTGCTCCTAGTGCACAAGAATGTAATTTTAAGCTTCTTTAGTACTGGAATGAGCAGTTTACTCTACCTGATGCTCCCTCCTGGATGCTCTGCCTCATTGCAGGCGCGCAAACAACAAGAACAATTGATCACAAACTGGAACTTTCACAACTGGAAACTAAAATAAACCATTACTTTTCATAAGTTGATTATCTCAGGTATTTTTTTCCAGTGACACAAGATGACTAACACATAAACCAACAAAATATGTGTCTGAAATAATGAGTATCATTTAATTCATCTCTGAACAGTAGATATTTGTATCATTGATACTAGGCCCCTAAATGCAAACACTATTAGCATCAAAGGTTATTGTTCAAGACTAAACCATTGTCCTTTCTTTTCTCTGTGTTGCCTTAGCACTTTAAGTATATTTCTCTGTAGCATTCTCATTTTTACTTGCCTGTAAATTATATGCACTCATTTCTTTTTCTTGTTAGATTTTAAACTCTGACAGTATGTGCACTGATTTGATCATGTTTATTTTTTTACCACTAAAATATATATATATTTTTTTCTTTGGCGGTACTGGGGATCGAACTCAGGACCCTGCGCTTGCTAGGCAAGCGCTTATCCCACTGAGCTATATCCCCAGCCCCTTACCACTAAAATATTATAAATATTTCATTGCACTATGAAAATACTGTAAGATCTACAACTTACATATTCTTGATACATAGCTAAATGAATTTAACTGGGAAAATAAATAGTGCGCTATAATGCTATGCCTCACCTCTCATATACCTGTAGTTGGTCCTCCTTCCTACCATAGTTCTGTAGTAGAGATCATGCCTGACCTAAACAACTGTCAACTTTCTTTGGATATTATTAAAAATTTCTGCATATAGAATTATATGTACCACTGGATTTTTGAATAGCCAAGAATTCTGATTATATATGATGATTTCACACACATATGCACATGTGAAACACTATTTACTCATATCAAAAAATATGTGATGTATCAAGGAACTATAACGAGATTTATTAACACCTACAAGAATCAAATGCTGTGATGGTCATTAATTCCTTAGAAACTCTGAGACACAGTGGGAAGAGTGTATCTATTTTAAGTGGTGCACTCAAGAGAAAGGCAACCCCTGGGGATCGAGGGTACACCTCAGGACGAGAGTTAATTACCCTTTAATATGCTTTAGCTGTACAGATAGGAACACATACAAAATTCAAAAAAAGTTTTACTTTTTTAAAGATATTTTTATCTATTGATATATTCCCTTTTATATTTGGGGGAAAAAGAAGCCAAAAAGAACTGTAGAAAAATACATGCAAAATTCAACACCAAAGACAAGAATGTCTTTTGAACAAGGCAATTCAATGTGATGTAACAGCATTTTGTTAACTCTTGAAAAATTCTCAGCTGGCTGGGACTTGTAGCAGCAATAAGATGTTTTAGTATATTCCTTCTGAACAGTCTTATCAACTAATTCAATTATCAATTTACCCTATCTATATTGACAATCACGTTGTGATTTTTTCACTAGTGAAAGGAGAACCAAAATAACTTTGTAATACAGACAAAAAGGAAAATACACAATTGGGTTTCATAATATTTCCAAACATGTAACCACATATAAATTTGAACTTTAAAATATTAGTGATACTTTTATGTACTTTATAGCAGGTATATTTTATTTGTGGATATAAACAGTATTAAAAGAAGTAAAGGGAAAAAGAACCACAGATCTGAAGATAGTTAACTTGCCTCAGATTCTGGCAGTACCAGATTGTTATAGCTCTAGTTAGCAGCTTAGTGGGAAAAAGAACCATCAACCACAAACTGACTGTCACCCTGAGCAAAGGTTGGAAAGGTCAATATGATACTGAGATGGTTAGACAGACTGCCTTATGGGTAAGATTTTTTTAAAGATCTATAGAAAAAGGAAGAATCACAGTGGCCTATCTGTGGGGAACCATTTATTAAATGGGTCAAGGAACACATATTTCAAGTAAGACTGTTGGCAATAAAGGGCATAGATTCAGTCTGTAATAAACTCCAGGCTGATGTTCACTGAAATAACCCTGTCAGGGCTGCCCTTTAGAACATTGATCCAGCCCGGGTAAATATCACATATGAGAACAATATATCAGGAACAAACAATGGATATTTGTAATTGAATGACAATGGAGAACAAAGTGCCAGGTAGAAATCAAAGGGATATAACAATACCAAACAGTCTCAATTTTAAAATACTGGCCATAATCTCATAGTCATAAACCAAATATGCTCAGTAGTGTCAACTAATTTAGGAAAAGGACTCACTTTATAGATTACAAATGGCAAAACCAAATATTTACTGCAAAAAAAATTATTGTAAGAACTCTGTGCTCCTGTTCACTGCAAAATTACATAATTATATAGTTTATATAGATCTTAATTATATAGATTATGTAAATTAATGATATACATCTTAAAGAAGCAATTTTTCTCTCAATTGCTAAGAATTTAAGCCTGAAAGCATAAACTTGGTCAAACTGTGACTCATTTTACCACTCAACAATTTCTCAAACATTACATTGTCTATAAACAGAAATAAGTATGATTAAATTGAAATATTCTTGCGACTTTAAATGAATACTGCCTTTGGGTAACAGAACTCAAATTACATTGCAGTCCCTAGAATTTTTATATATTACAATATTAATTTGTCTCCTCCTTCTCACCAAATTCCCTCAAAATTTCTCCCCCTCTTCTGTGTGTGTTCTTTCATTCATATTTAATTTCGTACTCTTATATGAATTTAGTAAATATTCTAAAGACTGGCAGGAACTGATGAACTAAAAATAAATGCTTATGAAGGATGAACACTTTTGTCTATAGTATGTACATTAACTGTATTTCTTTATCTCATTACAAAAAAGCAACATAGTAGCTGGAGACCGGAAGACTGAAAGTTGAATACTGACCAGAGGTGAAAATGTAGCTCATAGGAATTTAGTTCCACTCTCTTCAGCTAGCGTCAATCTTTTCTAGTTAGAAATGACTAAGTGAAGTCTTCCTGCATAACCTGAGGTTCTCAGGCCTGCACCACACCTGAGGAGGGATATATGTTCACTGTGTTTACAACTTGTAATAACTGAGAAAAGATACACAGAAATAAGCCAAACACCCTGTAGAGAGTCAAAATGTAGAAAGGGGGAATGAGCATTACCAAATGCTCAGTATAGTTTTGAAACACGAAGTTCTGAAACCATTAAATTGAATCATTTGATGGAATCTTTTTAAAAATTTTCACTCCTTTTGTCTACAAAATATGCAAAATTAAGTCTAATAAAAGAACTTAATAAGATGTCTTTTGTGTGGTTTAAAGTTAAATAAAATTCCATAAAGTGTTCAACTTTTGCATGAAATAAGTGTGGAAAAAATGCAAGGATATTTGTTCTTTTATAGGCCTTCAAAAAAGCAATTTAAAAATGAATAAAAAAAGAAAGATATTATCTCAACTGTAGGTATTGTGAAAATTGTACTGTGAAAATTAAAATACTAGTTTGTGTCACAGCCATAAATTACTAAACTAATTATCTAGTAGCAGGCATAACTGAATCATTCAAAGGGGTAATTAGCAATCAGGCATAATGAGTACTGCTCCTATTTCTTGTCATACTGTATTTAGCTTCCCTGCAGCCTGGAGGAACTGAAGTACTTCCTGTCCTTCTCAGAGGGCCTTACTGCTACATTGAGTGCATCGGCTCATGTTATTACTCCCCGCAGTTTAATTCCTCACTGGACTGCGCAGTTCTGATTTCCCGTCAAAAGTTTCCCGGTTCTCCTAGGAGCTTCAGAACAGTCAGCTTGTAAATAATCATTCCCACGCATATATGTAAATTGCATCAGAACCAAATTATGTATTTCTTTTATTAGTTTTGAAGAATATATGGGCAGTAATGGTTGATGGATCACTTGAAATTATATTTTGTCGCTTAATCAGTAAAAATTTTAAATGTACGTATAAATTATAATACCTTTCTAACTTTTTATATGTATATTTTTTCAAAGCATGAACAATGCTGCAGTTCACCTGCTCATTTATCTTTAATGGAAGGCCTTCTATGAATCAGACAACCTGCTTTCTGAGATTTGAGAAAGAGTAAGAGAGAATCCCTGACTTAAAGATCTCATAGATGAGAGACAGGTACTGAAGTGTTTACAATACTGTGTGGTAAACGTAATGATAAGAAAAGAAAGCTAATATACATACATCATATAATTTCATATACATGCGTATGCCTATTATTATATATGTATACAAACACATATCATATCACCATAACCTGCTTTCCCTTAGTATCTGCTCATCAACTCATTCAAAACATTACATGGGAGGAAAGAAATTAATGATTCACATCAGTTAAGGGTAGAGTTCATTTAGGAAAAATATAAGAATTCAATTTAGCTGAATATTTTTATTCACTTGGGATTCATTTAACACTTGCTATGTGAAAATAAACTGGTTTTGATCCTGTTTCAAGGGACTAAATTGCAAAGAATCATAGTAGAAAATATTAGTAGAAGCAGAGTTTCCAAGAGGCTGAGCATGGTAGGGAACTGCTCTTTATAGGCCCTGCACAAGTAAAAGCAGTCGCTCCTTTATTTACCCCCTAGACTAGTCAGAGCGCAAACAGGGACATTTAAGGCAGAAGATGGATCGGAACCATAAAGGCAAGGGTGTTTGAGCAATGAGAACAAGCTTTATACGCAACACTCAACGAGGATATCATGCTTTTTCTTTCTAGAAATCAAGAGACAAAATAGTCCTTTTTTCCTTTTCTCTAATGTTGCTAAGGGCTGCTGGACTCTTCCATTTTTGCTTTTGCAGCAGGGACTTCACCTCCTTCCGTCTAACTCAAACATGCATTAACATCACAATTAGTTAAAAGAAAGATAAGTACAAATACATATTGTAGAGGAAGCAAAGTTATGTTCTCAGTTTTAATCTCCTAAGAGATGAGATCACTTTGTGATTAGCATATACACAGGGATAGCAGCAAGAAAAGCCTAACAGCGCGCCAAGCTCTGCGCTAGGACCTTGATACTCTCACTGCATTATTGGAATGGTACTGGACTAGAATTTGCTGCATACTTGCATTCTGTTACTGCATTTTAGCAGAAAATGACCAATTTCTGGGGAGAGGCAGAAGATGAAGAGCGAAAGGGGGAGAGCCTACGATGGCTTCAGCATTCTTTTTTTTTTTCTGATACAGGGAATCTAACTCAACCTCGCGCTTGTCAGGCAAGCAGTGCGCTGCTGAGCGATATCCATAGCCCTGAGCATTCATTTTATACCAAGCATGGCATCTGAAAAGTGGACACATAGCTGAAGTTTATAAACGCCAAGGTTTACACATGGCAAGAGGCTAATTCCCAAACATGAATAAGAATGAACCTCTATGAATCAGTAAAAATGTGCTAGTTGTTTTCCTTGTCTTGACTGTGGGCTTTTTACCTTGCTGAGGTAAATAACTGCCTAACAGGAATTATAGAGGCAATCCTCCCGACGTTAATTCCTTAGTGCAGCAAAAAGCCTCGAAGGGGGTTTTGTTGCACGGTATGGTAAACAGCCCTAATGAAGACTTTTCATTGTCTCTATCAATTCTCCACAGAGTCGGAAGCCAGAAATTGAGCTGAGTTAAAAGGAAAACATATCTTTTATGTGCACTTTACAAAGCATCACATGGAAACTGTCCATGCATAGTTACTGTTGATATTATTTCGAACATATCAATAACCAAACCGGAAAAGTTCTAAACTTTCTATCTCTGTCACACACCAAGGAATAAGCACATAAGCACAAGACACAGGCCACTTCGGGTAAGAAAGCAGGTATGTATGGAAGGGCGGCACTGTGGTTTCCGTGCGGTTTATCTCCATAAAGCTCATGATGAGGCTGGGTCCCCTTATTGTGAAAGATGAGGGAGCCTTCAAGAGATGGTTGGGAATGAGAAAAGAAGAAAAGCATGGGAAGAAAATTTGTAAAGGGGGAGGGGAGTGGTTGAAAGGAAGGTAGTGGAATGGGGAAGAAAACACAACGTACGGCATGAGCAGGTGCAAATAATGAATGCGATCTTTACGTTTATCTAAAATACACCAACAAAATCTAATTGGAGAAAATAGATGTTTGAGTCATGAAGGCTCCTCCCTCATGAACGGACTAATGTCACTTTGTGGGAGCGAATAAATTCTTACCGCGAGAAACTGGCTTAGTGACACAGAGAACACAGTAGCATGAAAGAAAGCTGCCCTTGATTTGCCACTCAGGCTTTGCCTGCCTGCCCTTCCCGTCTGCGCTGAGGGAGGCCCTTACCAGGAGCGGGCACAGGCCCACACCGCGCACTTGGACTTCTCGGCCTAAGGACCCGGCAGCCGAGACAAATTTGCACTCTTAAAAGATTAGAGCAAATGAGTAAAACGGAGTCCAGAGGGTGGTTGCTAAAGGAGAGATCCACAAGTCATCCCAGGCACTTATGGAGTTTATTGTAGTTAAATTGTTTTATTTAACATAAACTACAAAAATAAAAAATGATATTTCCCCTGGTTGTTTATGTAGAAGTTGAACAATATGCTAATCCACTAATCCACATGATTGTTTAGAGACTGTCAAGACTTTCCAGGCAGAATGAAGGTTGGTTTCTCCCTTCTCTCCCTTCTCTCCCTTCTCTCTCTCTCTCTCCTCTCTGTCTCCTAAATATAAAAAAAAAAAAAAATTCTATGCTTTTTCTTCAACTCCTGGAATATAATGCTGAATGTACACTTATATGTTCCGTCCCTCACATCAGCCTTTCTCCTTTAGAACCCTAAAACAGTCTTCAACATATAAAAGGTAAATAATAGATTTGTTTGAATAAACAAATAAATAAATGTAAGTAGAGCTCTGACTGTCCATATTAATATATTCACTAGTTTATAGCTTGGTATTTAGATGAGCATAAAATATCCTTCCAAAGCTAATTCCATGAATATAACCATGATGTGATTTTTTTTCTTTTTTCCATATTATTCTCTCTTCTGCACAGAAACACAAGCATTCACATACATCACAGAATGTCACACTTTCATTTTTAAAAAAATATATCCAAATGAAATACTCTGCCTTCTGTCTGAGCAAAGTCTGATCAATGTTCTGCAATTCCCTCAAACTGGTCTTACCTAAGGTTTCTCAAAACAACAGGAGAATGCACAGTGTCATAGTCAACCAGTAAATATTTTTAATCCAAATGAATGAAAGAATGAACGATCAGTGGGTGTACGTGAAACATGAGATTCCAGCCAGCTATTGTGCTGCTCATTCAAGTCCATCTACTCTCAGGTGATCGTGGCCTTGAATAAAGTATAGGTGCAAGGCAAGGACTGGCCTGCGGGCCACAGACTGTGGACCCATGTGTGACTGCAAGCAGGGCATTTGACAGAGATTGTTCAAGAATGCAGGAAAGCCAGGAGCATGGAAGGAAAAATAAAATGTTAATATAGATAGGAAGATTCAACACTGAGGGCATCTCTACATAGATACAGTGGCAGCTGCTTCCAATGGGAGTCTGCGGCCCAAACCTTGGAACAAAATGAAACATCAGAGAAACAGGCGGGGAAAGTAGTCACAGATCTGTTATTCAGGCCACACATTCAGCTGTCTCTTGGAGTCAGACAGTTATTGTAAAGGACTGAAGCAGGCTGTGAAAGAGGAGTTGGATGACTAGGAGCAGAGGCAGAAAGGAGAGCTCCTGCTCTGCATTCTAACGTTCTCAGCTTTTGACACTGGCAAAATAAGGGCTTTTGGGCAAGTTACAAAAATAAATAAATAAATAAATAAATAAATAAATACAGTTTACATGAGTAAGATAATACAATTCTAACCTTATTGTCATATTACCTGTCAGCATGGCATTGCCTGTTTTAGTTCTTATAGAAACTTAGGTAAAAGAAAAGAGAAGCCAGCTCATTCCCTATCAATTATTTGTTTGGAGGTACTAGGGACTGAGCCAAGGCTGTTCACACTGAGCTATATAATTGGCCCTTTTTATTCTGAGACAAGGCCGACTAAGTCCATAAGTTGCCCAGGTTGGGTTTGAATTTGTGATCTACCTGCCTCAGCCTCCAAAAGCACTGGGATCCTAGGCATGTGCCACCACGTTCAGCAATCAATTATTCTTCATCAGCAAGGAATGCCCCTCTAAGGCACCACTTCCTCTCCAGAACTGTACGCTTACCTAAAGCTGTGCTTTCAGGCTTCCACTCCTGACGTCTCCATGTGACTGGCAGCCTGCCTGCCTATTTCATCAGCCTACATAGTCTTTAAAAGTGAGTACTCACAAAGTATGTTATTTCCCACAGATATGTTCATTCAGAGAATAGGTTAATATTGTCTAATTATCTTATTATGCATATGGGAAAGTTGACAACCCATGAAGGCAAACGACCTGTCCAAGACCATTTAGATACTTTATGAAACAGTCAAGATTGAATCCAATTCTTTAATTCACCATCTAGATTTATTCTTTTTTTTTTTTTTTTCTTTTTGGTAGGTACCAGGAATCAAACTCAGGACCTTGCATTTGCCAGGCAAGTGCTTGTGCCACTGAGCTATATCCCCAGCTCACCATTTGGATTTATATGAGCTTAAAATATCCTTTAAAGTTTTATGTTTTTCTTTTCTGTTCCTCTTCTACTATACTCTCTACTGCACACAAAAACATGAAGAACATACACATACAAATAGATACCATTTATGTTCTTCTTTAGACATGCATGCTGCTTCTCTGAAGCACTCAGAAACAATACTTACAAACAGTTTGAGTGGTAAAACAGAAACAAGATGCATTTTGAGAGATGTAAATACATATATCAAACATAGGGAACATACATAATGTAATTATGCATATAACTTAAAATATCACTCAAAATATTCCAAGGACTAATACTTTCTCCAAAGAATTTTCAGAAGCAGCTTACAACACATACAAAATACAAAAGAAACAAAGTTTGTTCTTTTCCTCAATATTTTCAATACAGCTTGGAAATTCAATATTTTTAAAAATTATACACTTTCAGGTTCTTACACTAGGGAGATAATACAGTATTTACACAGGTGGGTCTGATTTATTTCACAAAAACCTGAAAGGTACAATAGATATTGTGAAAGGGAAAGAAACTGCTGAAAGGAAAGGAACAACTTGGATGAGGGAAAGGACAACAGAAAAAAGAAAGGGAAAAATGAAAATATATATATATCCAAGGCTAGCTATGACAATTGTACTACTGATGTCTATGGGTTTATTGAAAGGAGGAGTTAACGCTTAATTTTTGGACCAATTTTGCATACTTATATATCTGATAAGTACTTATATCTGATAATCTGAACAACTAATTTGAAGACAACAATATGCAATATAACAACCATTGGTGAATTCCTACCACCGTGTTTAGTGACACTATCATTGCTAATGTTTTTTATATTACTTTTTATTCTTTTTAATGGTTTGATCAATCTTGCATTCTCATAGCTGGTAATCTGAACAACTTGGTTGAAGATTACAATATGTAATATAACAACTGTTAATTCCTGTCATCTTGTTTCGAAATTCTGTATCATTTTATTTTTCTTGTTGTTTTTTGTCTTTAAAATAAAAAAAAACACTTTTCTAGCCAAAAAATTATATAAACCCTTTAATGTAAGTAAGGTTAACTTATTTAAATATTAAAAAGCACAGACTGATTATATTCATGCACATAGCTGTTGGAAGGATATTTTAAGTAATTTAATCAAATATTGTCTTTTTTATAAAAATTGCAACAATGAAAAAAGTAAATGATTCAATAACTTTATAGATAATATTACTTGTAAAGAAATGAAAAGGCCATAGACAGATAATAAGATTGCCACAAAAAACCTTAGAATCACTGATATTGTCACAAGAGGGAGCCCATGTTTTTCTATTTATTCATAACATAGTATAAGTAAATAAGAAGAAGGCAATTTAAACCTGACTGGACATGAAACAAAATTCTTTACTGATAGGCAAATATAAATGAATGTTAAATATCAGTAGTCACCTCTTCACCTTTTCAGTTGATCTGGATGGAAATATGAGAAAACCATTATTTATTTACTTATTTATTTGCTTAGTTTACTAGTACATATTTGCAGTATATGTTTGTATTCCACAATCACCTTGGGGAGTTTATGTAACATGCCTTATTTCTTCTTTTTAAATCACCTTTCACGGGCTGGAGGTACAGCTCAGTGGGCTAAGTGCTTGCTGCTGAGCACTAGGGCCCTGAGTTCGATCCCCGGTCCCGGAAAAAAAAAAAAAAAAAAAAAAAATCACCTTTCATCACCATCTCTCCCCCGCTTCCTCCCCCTACCCCGTTTTCATTCTTGTTGATACTATTAATCTTAGTTCATGTTTATGGAATGCAATGTCCATATTCATTGAGATTATTAGGAAGTTATACATGGCATATCTTGAAAATAATTTTAGTGTTTCATTTCCCAAACAAACTAAACCTAAAATGTGCATCAACCAACTAACATATGTAATACAGTTTAATACCAAAATTTCTAAAAAAATGAAATACATGATCCTGATAAGATGCTAAAAAACAGTGTAGCTGTTTCCTAGTTCTTAATTTTATACTAAATTAAATCTTCTCTAATGTTGCTGCTGGTGACAAACGAAAGTATAATATTAATTGTAAAATTATGTAACTTTCCAAAATGTATACTTTAAAATATCATGTTGCATGTAACACATACAATTGTATGACAATTTAAAATTTCAAATGAAAATAAATTCATGTAACTTCCTAAAAGATATTAAACTTCTATAAACTTTTTCTTATGTATTTAACAGATGGGTCTTTCGTTATCTTTAGCTTGTTTGTGAGAATTAGTGAGATAACCCAATGACACTTGGAACATCACACCTGGCATTCAGTTGTTGCTAAGGAGGAGTGACTTTACATTTCTGTAGGATCATTATAGAGTCTCCAATCTAATTTTCTCAAAGAAAATAGCATGTTCACACTGTAATTTTACTCTTCCAAATTTCCTCATTGTAACTTCTGAGAAATTCAACCTATCATACAGGGTTGTTCTGAGGCATATGATGACTTTAACTCATTTGTCCAGTATGACCATTTCTTCTGTTTCTTTAGTGGCTATTCTGGATGTTCAATCACAATCTCCTTGTTTCTTCTACTGTATCTGTAGTCTAAGGAAATCTCATCTTTATTCATGGTATTCATGGTCTCTCTATCACTTATAGGGTGATAACACAGGTAGAAAAATAGATTTGGTAGAATGAGCTAGCATACAAATCTAACAATTTCTTATTTGTTCTGAAACTGCCTGAAATTTTCCTTACCCAGTTAGAGACAGAGGTCAAGTGATGTGTCCTTTGCCTTTTCAGATAGCCTTTGACTCATGTAATGTTCTGTTGTGTTTTTAACTTGAATTATTTATCTTCAAAGATAAAATTTATTCTTTGGATTTTGTTGAGAATTTAAAATGTGACAGTATTTGGTCCTCATCCATCAGCAATGAGGCACAAGTACATACTGTTGGATCACCTCTACTCTTCTCCATAACTTCACTGGTCTTAGAGGTCACTACTCATAAAGTGTATGTGATTTTCTTTGTGTGGACAGAATTAAGAGAAATGTTAAAAATATTTTTAAACATCCATACCTATATCAAAAGTGAGAAAATTTAACCCAAAATGAGCTGTGTGCATCAAGATAATTCAAAGGAAGAGATTATTTGTCCAGTTAAGGAAGCTGCTTAACTCATTACCGGCCTGCCTGTGTCTGATAGGCACTGGAATTATGGTCTCAGGAGTGCACCCAAGAGTCCTTTCTGTATTATGCAGGTTCTAAGGATTTGCCATGTGGAGAGTTAGTAGATATGAATAAAGATTATGTATTTCAAGTTTAACATCCATGAGGAGATTCCTATTCCACATCTGAATCATAAGGTAAACAACCTGCTCTCTTGCTTTCTGATGGATTAGAATCTCCAGGCTCTCAGAGATGAGTTCTCAAACAGTAAATGAAACTAAAAATCCCTTTGATGTGCTAGGTTTCTCTTTATCTTCATTTAGGGTTTTTTACCAAATCCAATTGAAAGACCTACACAGACGTTACTTCTTTAGTATCAAGCAGCCTCGAAGAGTGCTTTGTCTGGAAACACCATCTCTTTCCTATGTGATTACACATTTGTCATACAACCTTCTGAAGGATAAATTCTTCTGCTGTAAAGAGGTAGGGCATGGATACATAGTTTACAAATTAACTGACCGATTCAGTAATGTAATAATGGCAATGAATCTACATTGAGTGCTTGCAATGTGGTCATGATTATCAATTTTACCAGGATGTACATATTTATCCTTCACTATACCTTATGAAGTAGACTCTTCTATCTCCCTTTACAGATGAAGAAACCTATGGGAAAATAGGAACTTCAAACAGAAGACAAATCTGAAAACCAAATTTGGAATCCAGACATTTTGATTCCACAAGCCAATATGTTTTACATTTAGCCAAGATATTATAACTCTCATACAACGTGTGATAAATACCTGTGTTTCTAACACAACATACAAGTACTGTCATGATCAAAACCCTATGTCTACCTTAGCAATACAGCATCACACTGAATACATGTCTTCCCCCAGCTTGCAACCAAAGTGCACCTCAGCATGTCCATATGCATATTCTTATCATGGGAAAGCCTTTCTGGTCTAAACAATATAGAATTTTTAAACTCAATCTCTTTGCTCACTTTCCATAATGGATCCCTTGGAAACTTCACCCCATATTTGAAACTAGGCATGTTGGGGTAAGGAACTACCTGTTACTTGGTTTTGTCCTCATAGCTTGCACATTTCCTGATATACAGAAGGCAAATAAAATGCTTTTTGTGTAAGGCATAAGAATATGAACAAACCATTCTGTAAAGAATTTAATACTGAGGAAATAGATTCTATATGCAGCATTTAAATCTGAAACATTTAATTAGAATCAAATTGCAAGTGCTAAAATGAAGTCATCCTAATTTAAAAACAGAACATCATAAAATATTTTGTTGCCATTTAAATTTAGCTATGTCATCACAATGATGTATATTTACAGTCTTTATATGTATTCAGAAATGAGCATGGCATGGTAATTTAAATTTTAGAAGTTTGAAAGAGGAAAATCACATAGGAGACTGACAAACATCTGAAATCCATTTCTATCACTTTCTTACATTTCTCTGTCTGTCTCTCTCTTTCTCTGACTTTGCTGCTAATATACAAATGTTCAGTGATTCTTTTTTACCTGAAATAGCATTGTAATAACGTCTCATTGTCCTCATATTTTCTACTTAATGTTTATGTTCAGTTCTTTTTTTTTTTTTTTTTAGTTAAATAGAGAAATAAATACCTTTACTCTGACCAAAAAACTCAGGCCCAGAGGGAAATTTCCAAATTCAAATGAAAATTTGGTATTTATATCTTAGCCTCTCAGGAACCCGCACAAATGAACTCAGGACGGTTCTAAGAAAAGGGCCAAAAGTTTAAGGACAGAATACTCATAATTTTTTAGATCAGATGAAATGCTAATGTTTTTTAGTATTAATATTTCTATATATGAAAACAATTCCCAATTAAAGATGGCATAAATCTGAAGTTTTATTTAGTGTACCGCTCCTTTTTCCAACGCCTGCATTTATCACGCCACTTGTTCTGATCTTAGTACATTACTGTTCATGTGTAAATGTTCTAAAATAAAATGAAAAGAATAAATATTACTCAAGCTAAATGAAAATGAAAGTAATTTTAGATCTTTAAATCTGACTTCTTAAATATTTCTTTACACTGTTGTCATGAACATCACCAATATTTTTATAATCTGTTCAGAACAAACAACAAATTTAAACAACTTGTGTGCTGGATTGGATTCTAGCTTCTCTCTTACATAGGCCTAAGTGTATATCAAAGGACCCATCTTAGTGCTTAATATAAATTACAAGGAACTTCAGGAATGTGACCATTTTTATTTAATTCTAAATCTGGAGAGACCTCACAGTGCCTTATTAAACTCACAGAAATTGGAATAAGTCACATGCAGTTTTCTTCCAAGGAAAATAGTGGAGGAAAAGTAAAATCCACTTAAAAGTGAAAGAACAGTTTGTAATTTCAATATAGCTTGAGGACTGTTTTACTCTTTAATATATTTGAAAAAAATACATATTTTCTTTTGAAAATATTTCCCTAAATGTGGAGTGAGATAATTCCAGCAGGGCACAGTGGCACAGACACGATCACAGCTCTCCGGGTGGCTGATGCAGGACTGTCACAAGTTCATTCCTAGCCTGCACAAGTGATTGAACTAGCAAGACCTGTCTCAGCAAAGAAAGAAAAAGGAAGAGAAGTGAAAAAGAAAATGAAGAGAAAAAAGAAAAGATGAGGAAAAGAAGGATAGGGATGGGACTGTACACTCGGCCAGGAGGCTCTGGATCAAGTTCCAGGGGAAAAAAGGATGACAGATATCCATTCTTGTCACTTCCATTGTACATATACTGCAAGTCCTTGGCAAAAAAAAAAAAAAAAAATTAAGGAAGAGAAAAAAATGAAAAGAAAGTTAATTATCTCTTGTAGGCAGAACATGTGATCATATATTTAGAAACCTTAAAAATTCCAACAAAAACCTGATATAATAAACAAATTCAACAAAATTGTAATACAGCACAACAACACATAAAAAGATTGAGTTTTGTACATGAACAGGGAATGTATTGAAAAATAAATCAAGAAACCAGTAACATTTATACTGACTACGAAAATACTTAGATATAAATTTTACCAAGATGAAAAATCTACAATGAAAATATTACACTGATGAAATGAAGATAGAAGATATAAATAAATGAATGGATAGCAACATATTCATGATTCAAATAATTATTACAACTAAAATGTCTACATCAAATAAAACCATCAAAAAATTCAATCCAATCACCATGAAAATACCAATGACATCCTTCATAGCCCTCAAAAAAGACCTCAGTTGAAGATAATTCAAGCAGAAAAGAACAACACTGAATAACATTACCTGATTTCAACTTAAATTACAAATAATAACACTGGTAAAAAACAAATGAGGACAAACCACTGGAACAGGAAATAGTATCATTCAATAAACCTACACATTTACAATCAAGTAATTTTCACAAATCTGCTAAAACACACACAATGGGAAAATTATTAAATAATTCATAAAGTTATGAAAACTGAATATCCATGTGCAAAAGTGTATGTATTTTTTATCACATAAAAGAATCATTTCAATGTGGACACATATTTAATCCTGAAACTATGAAAGTGCTGGAAACTAATGGAGGGGAAAAACTCCATGAACACTGGTCTGGGAAATCATTTTTATATGACTTTAAAATTGTGGCAACTGCATAAAAATGAAATTATGTACAAAGTGAAGAGAATCTATGGAATGAGAGAAAATATTTTCAAATTAAACATCTCAGAAGAAGTTAATATCTGAATTTTATTAAGAACACAACTTAATAGCAAGAAATCAAATAACCATATTTAAAATGGGCAAAAAACTTGATGGACATTCCTCAAAAGAAAACATTCCTTTTTCTTTTTCAAAAGAAAACATTCAAATGGACTACAAAGTATATAAAAAATGTCCAGCCTCACTCATTATTAGGAAATGCAAACAAAAACCATAACAGAATGATCCTTTCACTGATGGAATGCGTATTATCCAAACACAAAAAGGTAACAAGTATTGGCTAGAGCCATGAAGGAAAGGAAGCATCATACACTGTTGTTGGAATGTAAATTATTACAACTACTGTAGAAAGAATTATGGCGGTTCCACAATTCTAGAGTAGAATTCTAGAATAGAAATAGTATTAGCATGTGTTCCAGAAATCCCATTACTGCCTCAGTATTTAAAGGAGATGAAATCATTATGGTGAACAAATATATGCATTTCCATGTTTACTACTGTTCTATTCAAAATAGTCAACCCATGACTCATACTGTGACACCCATCAACAGAAAAAGTGAAGGATATCAACACAGAAAATACTATCAGCCATCAAAAAGCAGAAAATCTTGTCCTTTGTGACAACATGGATGGAAGTACAGATCAGTACATTAAGTGTAACAATTCAGGAACACAAAGACAAATAACACATAATGGTGTTTGTATGTGAAATCTAACAAAAATGATCCAGAAGTATAGAAAATAATCGTGAACAGCAGGGACTGGGATGACTGAGTGGGAGAAAGCTGTGGAGAAGTTGCTCAAAGGATATTCAATTAAAATTAGCAAAGAAAATATTCTGAAATATCCACAATAGGCAAATATATAGAAACAAAAAGTAGGTACATGATTGGCTAAGGCCAGGGGCTGAAGCAGCGATGTCAGAGAGGGGGAAGGCGAGTGACTGCCCATGGGTACAGAGATCCCGTAGGGGGTGAAAAATTGCTGTAGAATCGATTGAGATGATCATTGCACAATTCTGTAAATATACTAAATTGTATATTTTATTTAGGTGAATTTTATGATATGTAGATTATATCTCAATAAATCTTTTATGAAAATAACATTTCTTGTTTAAAAAACAATTCATGACTACTATTATTCACACCTGTTAAAGAAAAATTCTCATAATAGAAAACAGTGGAGAAAATGTAAAAACTTCATTTATTTCTGCTGGCACTGCAAAATGATCAAACTACTTTGGAAAATAGGCTGAATTTTTTTTTGGTACTGGCAAACATACAGTTATCATTGGACCCAGAAGTCTTCTTCTATGCATTTCACCAAGTTAAGTCAAAAATTATGTTCACAATTTTGTAGACATTACAATAACTTAGTTTATAATTTCCTAGACTTGAAAAGATCCCAAATATCCTTTAACAAGGAATGAATACACAAATTGTAGCACACTTGTACCATGGCATAGCACTCAGCATACAAAGAAAATTATGATGAGTATGTCAAAATTTTACATGCACTATGATCAGTATAACCCTTAACAAATACACATTTGTAGTCTTGAAAAGTGTACACACACTTTAAAAATACATATAATAGTGCCAGCCAAGCAGACTCCAAATTATTACTTACCTCTAACTCTACTATCTAAAACACATGCTACTTAAATTTATTCAAATAAAATGAAAGAATTGTCCTCCATAAAATGTCAGTCAGTTCCTATACTGTGCCTCAATTGTTATGTTATAAATATAACATGGAGATATTTTGAATAATTATTATACTACTACATTAACTTATATTGTTTGTAATAACAATTATGACTGCACATATCCTCATGTATTACACTAGATTAAAAACTTTCAAATTTAGCCTAAGCAGTGAAGACTATTGGCATGCATGAGAGAATGATTATCAATGTAAACCCAGCATAGTCAACCAAATATTTTTTTTAGACACAGGTATTTATATTATGAAAGCACACTTGTCTCATGTATGGCAACCAGAATCTGAGATGTCTAGTTTAAGCAAAGAAAGTGCTACTATAGTGATCTATGTTTTAGATATTAAATCAGGCACATAGGTCGATGTAAATTATGTGCAAAATAAATTAAGATACATATGAAGACTAATCAGTAATGGCAGATGCCACAAAAAATCTTGAAAACAGAAATATAGATGGCACATATAGCTTACATATGCATTAAAGAAGGAAGGAAGGAGGGAGGGAGGGAGGAAGGAAGGGAGGGAGGGAGGGAGGGAGGGAGGAAGGAAGGGAGGGAGGGAGGAAGAAGGAAGGTAGGAAATAAGGAAGGAAGGACGAAACAGAAGAAAAACTAAAAGAATGCTTACCTCAAAATACATATTGTAAAAGTCCCCTGTCCAGCTGTCGCTGTCCATGTGATGCACTATTAGCTTACTATGATCGTGTACTCCCGACGGGCACTTCCAGACACCTCGTGTGCTGGGAGACTAAAGAAGCGCGTCTGGGAGCTGCTGCGCCCGGGGGAGGACAGTCTCCATCCCGGGTTGAAGCCAGTTTGGTTCTCACTCCTAGAAATACAACTAATGGGATTCGGGAAAGTGAAACGGCCACAGTCTCTATAACGAGTTTCGCAGTAATTACTCGGAATATGTGATTCCTAAGAAACCAGGAAGTGTAGGTTTTGTGATATTTGAAGTAAAAAATAAGCTTTAAGCAAAGCAGCTTACATTATGAGTAGTTAAAATGATTGTGACACATCCCTTAGTTATTATATTTATGTGTGCATCTACAGTCCATCTAAAATATAATTTTAGAAAATTGTGGAAACTACATATTAGACTTTCATGTTCTTTTCATAAAATGTGTGAAGGGTATTTTTGGAACAAATTTCATGTAAGATTTTAACATCTCTAACCAATACTGGCATAATAATGCTATAGGTACATGAAATTTTTAGAGAAGAAAACTACAGCCGTTCTCATACACAGAAATAGATTTGAATTACATGTAGCAATGACTTCTAATATCTGTATAGACCAGTAAGATCTAGTGTAGAGAGAAAAATCACAGGGTCCTAAAATCACAGAATCCTACACATCAAAGAAAGCAAAGCTTTCTTTTTTCCACACTGACTGTTCTTTCTCTTCAAAGTCTCACAGAGCAACAGAACATTCTTTAAGAGACTAATACATTCTTATTCCCACTAAAAAACAAGTGGGGCAATTAAAGAATTTTTTTCAGATTCTTTTGTATGGTTATATTAGTATATTCAGAGTTCAAATCTTTCATATTCATTGTTTTTAGATATTATTTGCAATAATACAGGTTATTAAACTGAAATTAAAAACTTATATTTCCAAAACAGGGTGGTGATGCATGCCTGTAATCCCAGCACCCAGGAGGCTGAGGCAGGAGGATCCCTGGAAGTTTGAGACCAGCATGCTGGTACATAGTTAGTTCAAGGCCAGCCTGTACTACATAGTTACACCCTGTCTAAAAATAACAGAAACAAAACCAAAAACCTTATGTTGACAGTTTGATCATATATTTCAAAATATATACTTCAAAAAACCCAAATCTAAAATCTCACAAACTGGTAAATATTCATATACTATTCTTATATGAAATAAAATTATGTTAGGAAAACAACATTGATATAGTAAAAAACATATAAACATGGTTTCCTTTGTGTGTGCGGTGCTGGGCTGAACCCAGGCATTGCATATGGTAGGTAAGTGGTCTACTCTGAGGTGCATCCCCGGTCTTCACTAATACTGGTTAAAGTTGCTCTTAGAGACAAGTGTTGCCTACCCATTTCAATTCTTTTCCTATTAAGGTATAATTGAACAATGTAAAATGCATACATTTACTCTATGCGTATATAAGGTCTTGGAATTTGTTTTTGTTGTTGTTGTTGCTGTTGTTTTTGTCTTTCTGAGACAGGGTCTTGCTCTGCAGTTCAGGCTGGCCTTAAGCTAACATTGTAGCTCAGTCTGGTCACCAACTCTCAATGATTCTCCTGCCTCAACCTACCGAGTGCTGGGATTACAGGTGTGCACCACCATGACTGGTGGTCTTGGAATTTGTAAAAGGAGTAAATAAAATTATTTGGCATACATACCACATCACATACTTTGAAATGTTTCACAACTTTTTGAGCCTGGTAGATCTTCAAATAAGAATCTTCAACATGGTACATAAACAAACTAGTCTGTGCCTTCTGTTTTGAGTTGAATTGTGTCTTCTCAAAGTCACACTAAAGTCTAAACTCTTTAGTACTTCAAAATATGATTTCATTTGGAAATGTATTCGGAAGGGGTGATTGCTTTAAAGGACAGTCATTAGCATGGGCCTAACCTGCTCTGACTGGTATTCACATAAGAATAGAGGACACAGGCATGCACAGAGGAGAGGCTGTGTGAGGACTGATAGTGAGAAGACGACTACCCACTATGCCATGAGGGACTCAATCCTGCCGGGATCACCAACTTGGCTTGCAGCTTCCAGAATCTTGAGGCAATAAATTTCTATTGCTTTAAACTACCCACTGGCTGACACTCTGTTACGGCAATCCTAGCACACTTTTATACCTTGCTGCTCATCCCCCTTGAGAAGAGAATGTTATCAAGCTAACTGATGAGTGTTTTCACATACAGATTTCTGATGTAAATAAAGATTGAAAAATAATTCTTATCACAGTATAGAATTTGAATAGATCTATGTATACATATATGCATATGTGTATGCTGTATGTATGAACACTACCAGTTTGGGTGCTATGTGCTTTACAAGAGCATACATTATAATTCTTGCCCTCTAGTAATTTGTAATACAGATATGGAAAGAAAATAACATATATGAAATAAGTATTATCAATGAGTGTAGAGCTAAACACTACGAATGCCACAAATTTTAAGTGCTGTATGAATTATAAATGACAAGTTCTAGGTGCATTTGCTACTTGGCTAAAGTGAAAAGAAACACTTGTGTCTATACAGGCATAGATGTCTCACCTGAGGGAGTATACAGGAAAACCATGATTTTATATATTTTTAACCTTAGAAAATTATATTCAGTAACTGTGATTTATTAAAGATTTAAATAAGGACATATTCCTATACATTAGCCCCCATAAAAATAGGAACATATGCCTTTGAGCAACTACTATACTCGATGCACTGTTCAATATTTTATATATTATTAAATATTAAAATATAAGAATAAACACATAGCTTTTGAAACAATGACCTACAAACTAGTAGCTTAAAACAATGGAGATTTAGTATCTTACAGTCCTATAAGAGAGTAATTTGCTGAAATAATAATGTCAGCAAGGCCATGCTCTCTTCTGAGACCATATTATCCCTTTTTGCCTCTTGAATTTCTAGCAGTGGCTGTCATATTTAGTAGGCCTCGGCTTGTAACCGTGCAACTCCAATCTATTTGTCTGTCTTCAAATTGTCTTTGTGTACTTACATTATTTTCTTATAGGGACACTAGGCATAACAGACCTTGCCAATTCCAGTACAACCTCATCCTAATTTAACTCCATCTGCAACCATTCTATTACCCAATGAGTACATTATGAAATATGGTTGTTGATAACATCACTTTTTGGGACATAATCCAAATGAAATATGTATTTAAGGAATGAGACTATTCAGCATAAGACTTACTCTCTGGACAAACATTTATGTGTACAACAGTACTGTTAACTATAGGAATGATTTTTGTACAGTATATATATAGATTTAATTATTTGTGTTTAACTTAATTCTTGAAATCTACCATTGAATAGCAATTCCCTATTTTCCTTCTCCCACCAACATTTGGTAGCCACCACTCTTGTCTCTATGTATGAATTTGACTATTTTATGTTCCTCATATAAGCTTAGTCATGCATTACTAGTCATTCTATGCACGATTTATTTCACTTATAATAATGACTTCTAGATTCATCCATGTTGTCATATATGGCAGTCCTTCGGTATTAGTCATTGAACCTGGGCCTCTGCACAGAACTACATCTCCTTACCCCACTTTTTGTTTTTTATTTTGATACAGAGTCTTGCTAAGTCACTAGGTTGCTCAGACTTGGCTACAACTTGACATCCTACAGCCTCAGCCTCCAGTGCTGGGTTATAGGCGTGGACCACCGAGCCCCACCAGAATTTTCACCATCTCTGTAGGTAAGCATTTCAATTGTTACCATAGTTGAGCGATTATGAAGAATGGCATTAAAAAAACCAAGAAATGCAACTATTCCTTTGAAATCCTGCTGCCACTTCTTTGGGATAAATATGCAGAAGTAAAATTGTTAGATCACACAATAGTTTTATTTCTAATTTTTAAGGAATACCTACACTGTTTTCCACATTCCTGCTGACATTTTGCAAAGGTTCTAATTTCTCCACATCCTTGCGAACACTTTGTACCTTACAACACAACAACCTCATCCCTAGGTATGTGTCCAAAGGAAATTCAAACACGTAGAACTGATTTTTGCATCCCTGTTTATTGTAGCACTATTCACGATAACCAAGATGCTGAATCAAGAGAGGTCTCCATCAAAATATGCATGGATAAAGAAAATATGTACCCATTCAATGAAGTACTATTCAGTCATGAGAAATAAAAGCAACCTGCCATTTGCAATGAACCTGGAGGAAATTACATTGAGAAAAATAAACAAGGCACAGAAACACAAATACTGCATGTGCCTCTTGCGTTTTCACTATTTCTGAGATCTAAAAGAGTTTATCTTACATGAATATAGAAGGTGGTTCCCAGGCCCTGGGGTGGCTGCCAAAAAAGGTAATAGGGCATTTGGGTGCATGCTGCTCAAAAGATATACAACTTCTGTACAAAGAATATCTTCAGATTCACTGACAATAGTTATTCCAACAGGAGTACAATGATTCATTTTGAATCACTGGAAGACATCACAGCAGCCAGAACAATGTAAGTAAAGACTCAGGAAAGATTTTCACAACTGCTTTAGAAAATTCCAAGAACAACTAGATAAGTATGTTTCAAGTAAGGAGTAATATTTTGAGTGTAATGAATGGCAATGTTTCTTTTATAGTAATAATTTTTTTAAAATTATAAACACACCCATCATATATTTTAATAACACCTTGTATGCATGAGTCTACTGGCGATTAAGGAGAAAACTGCTCTATACTATGCTGAATGGTGGAAGTCTGACTTGTACATTATATTGTTCAAGTGAACAAATTGTGGAGTGAAAATGTCAGCACTGGTTTTCATGCTCCTTTCCTGTGTGAGCTGCACAATATCACCCAGTTTCCCTATCCGTAAGTAGAAGCACACTGGGCTCTTATGTTGGCAGGCTGCACAGAGGGTCGACTAGGGTCCAGGCCTATCATGCAGGGCAGAACTTGGACACAATGTGAGTCAGTACAGGTGCCTGCCTCTGTCACCCTCCCACATGAGTGAATTAATTCTCCTGGAGAGTTTGAGGTGGGTGTTAACACTTTAGGTTACAGAAGAGGAGTCTGTATTCAGAGAGGCCAAGTAACAAACCTCATATCACACAGGAAATCCTGTAAATGGAGATCATTATCTCTCTGCTTGATGTGAATCCTCTATGGTTTAGCAGGCACTGTTCTATCTTACTAGACAGAAAGAAATGCAGTTAATCAGTTTTACTTTTTGATGGTTTTTGTGATCATTTTCGTTGTTATATTTTATTTTGGTTTTTAGAGACAAATCTCTCTGTGTAATCCTGGTTGGCTTTGAACTCATTGTACAGCCCAGGCCGGCCTCAGACTTACAAACCTCTCACAGCCTTCTGAGCATTAGAATTATAGGCATGAGCGACCATACTCAGCTTCAACACGTTATTAAAGTTCGTGTTAGAAGATCACTTTCCATAGCACTATAATCTACTTTGAAAGTTAGTAAATAATTAACATGTTTAACTTGTATGTTCTGAACCATATTTGAAGGAACATTTTTAAAAAATAAGACTTGTTCATTATTTTAAAATTCAAAACATTGATAATTCTATAAAATGTTTGTGTACTGTAGTTTGTCATCTTTTAAACAACATGACCTTTTTCATAGCCAAGTAATTTTACACTTCAAAATATTTTTAGTAAAGAAGTTAGCACAAATATATTCCTTGAGAAAAGGAGAAAATTATACTTCAAAATTTGCTCAAATAGGTGAGTCTCTAATGGGTTACTTATACAATTAATAACTGATGTGGAATGACAGTTCATGGATAAAGCATTAAATTTCTAATGTTTAAAATTCTCTTCCTGAAAATCTTTCGTGATGTAATTGCGCATTTTCAATAGAGTAACCCATGGATGCTCACTAGTTTTCTCACAGCAATTCTGACTCTGTGAAGAGGGGTCTTAGGTCTAGGATAAGAACGCTTCTCTAGTCCTTGCTCATTACCACTTTGTTAAGTGGCTCTTTTCTCTCTTTAAACAGAGACAATTATATTTGCATAGAAGTATATCTGCATTTGAATCTAGCAACAGAATACAGAAATAAAAAGAAATTCCAAGATACAATGAATATTCCCCAAAGACAATGATACAGGTTTTGAATTCTCTTCAAACATAACTAATTTTTAGGATAAATGATTGCATGATAGAAGAAATTAAGTGTTTTTGATCCTAATAGTTTCTAGCAGAATTTGCCAAATAAATTGATCCATTTTCTTTGGAGATACATTGTACAGATCTTAACCTGAATCCTCGCTAAATGTGGCACAGAGGAAACATTTGTCCAGTGCATACTGGATTTAAATTCTAACTATGGTGACCCTGAGGCATTTTTTATCACTATCTGCATTTTTCATTTTCTCATTTTAAAGAAAATATTATTTTGAAGAATGTGTTATATACACGATTAAGGTAACTAATTATCTGGCATAGAGTATGCACTCAACCCATGTTCCTTCTATGCAAACTTAGCAAGGACAACTACAGATCTGTGCTGTATGTCTCCAAGGAAAGTGGAAAAGTTTACTCAGTAAATCCAAAAAAATCTATTACCTATCTTTCATTGCTTCTACTTATTTTAGAGCAAAATGCTAAAAGTTGAGGTGGGTCCATATAAGTAAATTACTCGAGAGTAAAAATTTTGCCTAATTCAATAGAATCATAGGCAGGTAGGAAATATACTTTGAACTTTGTTTCTTAGAAAATAAAATGTTTTGCTTAAAATTGCTAATGTGAAATTTAATTGTAGATTTTAAGAGACTAACACCAGAAAACACTCTCCCTGGCTCAGTCCTCAAGACTCTCTACATGAAAATAATTTCCAATTCTTACTGTGTGCTAGCCACTCTACTTGTATGTAAGTTTGAGCATGGAGGAGACATCTAACATTAAGAATGAAAATTCAATTGCCTCAGCAGTAACCATATGAAAAAAATAAGAACAAAAATGTGTCTTTGTTCATATCTGTTTTTCAGAAAATGGTGTAATGTAGACTTTTGGGCAAAAGTCTTGTTGTTGTTTTGCTTTCTTTGCTTTTCTTTTCTCTAAAAAGGATTTTAAAAGTCCCATTTATTTCAACCTTCATTGAAAGTTTTGGTCCAAAATGCACTAGGACCTTATTCAACAAAAGAATAAAGATCAAAACTACTGCCAGAGTATCAGGTTTTAAAAGATGTCAAATCTCAACAGTACTAAAGCAGGTCTTCATTGTGCTTTACATTATTCTTATTTTGTAAGTACTCAAACAGTCTGTGCAACTCTTTCCTGCTTCTTTTCGGCAATGATTTCCTTTTCAATGATTTAAGCAGTCTATTCTCAAAAGCAACGCTCAGAAATCCAATTACCATTCCAACACCGCGGTGCTGTAAGTCCAGAGCACGAACCCAGAGAACACGCTTCTTCTCACCCCTTCTGCACCCCTCTTCTGCAGGCACTGCGTGCTTCCCTGTCAGAGGGAGCTCTGGTTTTGTTTTGCTTGGCTTGGCTTTCTTTGGAAAATAAAAAGTAGCTGGATATTACCTTAAGACAAATGGAGGGAAAAAAACTATAAATCTTTCAAGGGAAAATAAATCTGAGAGTCTATATAAAGAAGAAAAATTGAAAAATATCCAATTTCCTCCTTAGAATGAGCTTCTCTGTTCAATCTTAAAGGTGATTTATGAGTTATAAATCAAAATATATTAATAGATATACCTGAAATGTAATATGTTCCATATTTAAGATCACATGTGTTGGATAAATTAGGAAATTTAGAGTAGAAAATGCTATGGTGACTTCATAATAGGAGGTAACTTCCCTATTTATATGTTTTCTGTATGAGTTCCTTCACCTTTGGAATATATCACAAGTGTATGTTTGTGTGCATCTGAGCACTTAGGCATGAGAAAAATTAACGTAGATATTAGAAGAGATATTACAATAAAATTTCTAATTAAATTTCTAGAAGCACTGAGGCAAATCCACAGACAAAGGGTCAAATATCTGCAAATGGACTGACGCTGACTAAACTCATGTACAAGAATTTTATATTTAAAGTTTTGTTTAATGAGTCATTTCTAACCAGCCCTACTTTCTTTGTAAAGAAAAAAAAGGAGAATGTAAATTACTAAACCCTATATCTGAGTTGAACCAATTTTTCAAGCCCAAGTTAGGATAAAGTAAAGATGCATGTGGGAACTCTTTGGAGGTGATAGATACTTTATGATTACAAAGTCAGAAGTATTCATAACCAAGGATATCTGGCTACCTTAATTTCTTTCTTGTTCAACATTAGTTAGCTTTGGGAAACATAAATATTTTCAAAAATGGAAAGCAACTGTCAATTCATAGGAGCACTTCATTTTTAAATAGTTTCAATATAAATTTAAAATATATTCAACCATTTGTGTGTGCATGTATAATGTAGATTAATAACAACTTGTTTAGAAAAAATATTCCTCTGGCAATCTTCATTTTATACATGAGGAATTTGAGCTATATAGATTTAAAAATAAATCCACTGACTTAGCAATATAGATTTAGTGCCTCCTCTTTCTAGGCAGATTAGGACATGCAGGGGATCAAGAATGACTAAAACGCATTTGTTAACATTAGGGAAACCCCAGGCAGAGCAAGGGAGGAGTGGAAAGGCACAGATAATTACAGGTCAAAGTGAAAACAGGACAATTCCCAGACAGGAATTGTACGGAGGAAGTTGAAGTGGCGAAGGGTAAGTGTCTTACCTGGCTAGGGAACTTGGTGAGAGAGAACTCAGACAACAGTAAGGACAGACAGAGGTATTTTAAGCAGAAGCAATATCCTCAGAGGCACAAAGGGAAGAGAGACAACACGGGCATCTTGGGTAATGCTTAGGGCTGCTAGACATAATACTTGAGGGCTGTTGGCAAAGTTAAAACAGATCTTGATGAATTCTCTGCTTGGAAATATGTACATATATTCGGATACCAGTATGTAAGGCAGGTATGTCCAACCTGTACTTCCAGGCATGCATGCGGCCCTGGACATCTAGAAATAAGGTCTCATGAGATAGTAAATGTATAACGTTATTACATAATTTTTTGTGATTTTCACATCTCCATTGGTCAGTGCCAAAGCACAGATTATACAGCCAGTAAGAGAAATGCTGTTCAGGGGAAGGTACAGTGCAGTGCACATCCTGCACATGCCACACAAAGTCAAATCCAGACCCTCTGTAGCAGACTGTGCATACATTTGCTCAACTTGGAAGTAAAAGGTAGTGATTACTGACAATATTTCAACTTGCCTACATGTGTGTGACTGTGAAGACAGGCATTTATTTTTATTCAGTAGACATTTAAGTATTCTTATTTATTAAACTTGGGATTGCCTTGCTCTTTCCAAAAATATAAAGAAACTTTGGGCTTTTATACATAAATATATTGGTTTATATGCTGCTCAAGACTGTTCCCCTTGATCCAATGCAGTTAAACCAAGCTAAAAAGTTTGGCTCCCATGCTATAAAGGTCAATGATTTCTCAAGTCATGATTTTGGGAGCACAGCAATAGAGAAGTACAAAGTGCTTCACCAATGTTTACAGATTCATAGGGAAGCTCACAATCTATATGCATAGGATGCTGTTCCACAACTTTCATCTTACCAACTTCCCTAGGTGGTTACAAGTAAATTTAAATTTGAGAACAATTTCTAGATAGATAATGACAAAGAAAAGACATTATCTTTGCTGTATATAACAAAGGTACTGGCGGTAGCCTGGGTAACCGACTACAGGGTCTGGAGTGAGAAGTTATTGCCATACTTGAGGCACACCGTAGCACATAAAGGGCTTTTTATCACTTCGTCTTCTCCCATGATTGTATTTGTTAGCGTCCACCTTGAATAGTTGAAAGTAGTGTTTGCAATCTTCTTTATCCATTCATCTGTCAGTGGACTAAGACTGTTCTCATATCGTGGCTATTGTAAGTAATGCTGCAGAGGCCAGGCATAGTGGCACTCACATAATCCCAGCACTCTGGAAGACTGAGGAGGGAACAGGACAAGTCTGAGTTCAGCCTAGACAATTTAGTAAGATCATGTCTCGAAAAGGTAACAGGAGTGGAGGAAGAAGGCCCTGGGTTCGGTCTGCAGTATGATAAATGATGATGGTGGTGGTGGTGGTGCTGATACAACAGTGAAATTGTGACTACAGTAATACCTTGGTTCATGAACTCTTCTGTTCCCAAACAATTCGGTTCACAAAAGAAGTGTTCTGCAAAATTTTGTTTCTGTTCAGAGATACCACATTGGGTTATCAACAGAACCCAGACACCTGCCCTGCACAAAAATAAATGCAACCATCTTCCCACGATCTGGAAATGAGGTAAGTTTGTGAACGAAGGTGCCACTGGTGAATATATTTCCCATGCTTGTTTCTGTAGAAGAGGGGTTTCTGGGTCATATGGTAGTTCTTTTCAAAATCTCTAGAAACCTCCATACTGTTTTCTATAATACTAGTACCAATCTACGTTCCCTTCAACAGTACAAGTGTTTCCTTTCCTCCACACTATAACATTTGTTATCTTCACAATTTGTGATAATCATCCTAGCAGGTATGATGTATTTCACAGTGGTTTGGATTTTCATTTCACTGATGATGTTTAATAATGTGCAGCACCCTTTTCTATAACTTTTGAGCATTTTTTTACTTCTTTAGAAAATGTATATTTAGGTCTCTTGGTTATTTTTAAGACAGATTTTTATTTACCATCCCCCAAAGACCCATGTGGTAAGGCCCGGTCCCCAAAGTAATGTTATTGGAAGTTGGTGCAACTTTAAAAGTTAGGTCTTCAAGAAGGTCTTCAGGTCACAGAGGGTACACTCTCAGAGGGGACTGTGGGACCCCATCTCTTGTCCCTTTCTCTCTTTTGTTTTCTGGACAGGAAGTGTGATCATTTTTGTTCACATTTCCACCATAATGTGTTGCTTTGCCATATGCCCAAAGCAACAGGAGAAACTAATCATGAACCCAAAGCTCCAAAATGATGACTCAAAGGCAAGGCGGTGCATTCTTATAATCCAAGCATTCAGGAGGTTGAAACAGGATGATCATTTTGAGTTTGAAGCCAGCCTGGGCTACAAAGTGAGCTCAAGTCCATCCTGAACTGCATAATGAGATCCCAGCTCAAAAAAACAAAAACAAAATGATGAATGCAAATAAAATTTTTATTTTTATAAATTATTCACTCCGTTTTTTATTATAGTACTAGAAAGGTAACATATTAATAGCTAACATATATATCTAATAAATTCCACACAGCAATCTTTGTGTTTTCTATGGATTACTTTACTTCATTCTCATAAGCAGAGTATGAAAACAGCTTTATAATTAACTCTATTTTACACTTATAATCTAAATACACACACATATATACACACTTATTATGATTAGGTTTTTAATACTGCCATAGCAACTCAGTAATGTAAGTTAACTCTATAAAAAATCAACTTTGCATTTTTGAATATAGACTCCAGAGCACACAACAGTTTACTAATTGTCAGAATTTTCAGAATTATCTGGGAAAGAAGGCAAGCAAACTGGTTACAAGGTTTCTGTGTTAAACAGAAATGTGTACACAGATACAATACTTTGATTTTTTTTTTAAGTGGACATAGTATATGCTAGTACTCATATGAGTGCTAGCAATGAGTATAAGCTACATACTCATTACACTGCTAGTATAATGATCATCAAGTTTCTTAATTTTAATTCTGAGTAGGCTAGTAAAAAATCAGTGATTCCTCATATCTTCTCTGGACAGCTAAATATATGAAAGGTATTTTGAATCTTTACATTAATCACTTACAACTTTCAGATTGCAGAATCCCAGGTCCCATGCTGAGGCCTGGATTTTACTGCTGAGGTTAGTGGTCCGACCTTAGGCATAAAGGGTTCCAAGTGACGCCTCCCACTGCTGGAGGTGAGAACCACAGGGCAGCCACCTCTCCGTGTCTCCCGAGTTGTGTAAGTGCACAGCAGACCAAACTTCCAAGCTCTCACCCAAAACATTGTTATGATTTTGAGAGAAAATGAACAACAGCAAATCACAGAAAATGTAAAGAAACAACAATAAAAACAGTTTATTAGCAAGTACTGGGAAATTCTATCTGCATCTATAAAATGACATGGCAACTTTATTAAAACTATGGTTCTTCACCATAATAAATATTAGCACTTAAGTACTAATATTTAAATCAATGATGTTCAAAATAGTTCATCTTAGAAGCAACAAAATCATAGTGGAAGGCACAAAAATTAAAATAGGTAGTTAACTACGAGACACACCCCTCAATTTAAAAAGATCTACTTTTGCTTTCATATTAGAGAAACCAAAAGACATTTTAACCATTTGAAGCACAGATGCAAAGAAGATTTTGGAAGGCAGAGTCACACATGGTGAAAAGGCTATTTTTAACGTACCTACTCCTAGAAAATTCTCAGTGGTGAGATACGGATACAATAACAGAACCATGAGATAAGATCAAAAGTGAACAAATGTAGTAAAATTTTAACATTTCTTCAAGGAATGACTACTGAAGTGGAAAGTGATACTAATGGATGAATATAGTATTCAGAAACTTAGAAATGTTTGGAATGTTATCAATCCAAGACTGTGAGAAAATTATAAATGTTAGAAAACCAACTGAGAACTTGAGACCATTTTTCTTTTAAACATGGTTGAGGTTTAACTGAAGCATGAAATTTTATTACATATTTGTATTCCTCTACTTTAATAAAAAGTATTTGAGATCATTTTAAAATACACTGTTATATCTAAAATATACCAGCCAATTTAATTAATATAATGAAAACAATACACTAGTCCACTATAACAAGGCTTTCAACAAATAGAAAACCTCTCTGTCATATATACCATACAGGGAAAAATAAGATTCTAAATAATAAAATACATCAGGCACCGAAATCTATGCCCAAGACTTAATGACACAGAAAAAAGAATTATTAATGGTTTAAAATAATAAACAAGAAATGGATCTTGACTGAGGTTGGAATACTCCATACGAAAGCCATTCCCTGTTCCAATTACAAAATCATGTATTCGATTCATGTAACACCTCATGCATGTCTCCTCACTTCAAGTGAAGCATAAAGCAGAAGGTATAAAACTTTATAAGGTTTTCTACAAAAGAATGCATTACAGAGTCACTAAAAAAAGGAAAAGTGAAGTAATTCTCTTTCAGATACAAAACATCACAGAGAAAGATGTTAGAATGTCCAAGCAAATTAAAATGCTTATCCAAAAGCATATCTATATAGAATTTGGATATAAATGTAACAGAAGGATTACATAAAGGGGAAAATTTTGAGACAGTCTCACTTTGTAGTGCAGGCTGGTCTTGAACTTGTGGCAACCCTCTCACCTCTCACCAATTACTGGGATTATGTGCATAGGCCATCACAGCCAGCAACAATTTTATGTTTATCCATGAGTAAAAATAGTACTTTTTCCAAACCAAAATATTTCTAACTTTTTCTTCTTTTTTGCTGGGAAGTGAGCTCAGAATTACACACTTGCCAGGCAAACACTGTACTACTAAGCTACATCCCTGACCCCATGTTTCTAACATTTTAAAAGACATCCAGAATGTTGGGAAAAATATAAAAATGTCTGATAAAATATTTAAAACTTTAAAAACTGCTTCAGCATTTAAATTGTCCAAACTTCTTTTTGGTCCATTGTATTAAAAAAATCACATCTTTTTTATCCATTCATCAACTGATGGGCGTTTGGGTTGTTTACAAGATTTTGCGATTACAAACTTTGTTGCTATAAACATGGGTGTACATGTATCGCTGTAGTATGATGCTTTTAATTCTTTTGGGAAAATACTATGGAGAGGAGTAGCTTAGTCAAATGGAATCTCTAGTCCTACATTTCTGAGGAATGTCCACACTAATTTCCAAAATGGTTGCACCAGTCTCCTACCAATTCTGGAGAGGAGTCCTTTTCCCCCACAGCCCAGCCAGCATTTGTTATTGATTTGCTGATAACAGCTATTCTTTCTGGAGGAAGATGAAATCTCAGCATCGTTTTAATTTGCATCTCTCAAGCGATCAGGGATGTTGAACATTTGTTCGTGTATTTATTTACTGTCTGTACTTCCAAGAGGTGCCTAAATTTGAGATATTTATAGTTAAATGGATGGATCTTGAGACCACTCTTAAGTGAAATAAATCAGACACATATGTGTAAATATCATATAGTCTGTCTGATGTCAGAAACTGAAAGAGTAAATAAGAATTAATGTATAATAGATATTGGAAATGGAAGTAATTATTCAAAAGGAAAAGGGAATTGGGGGATGGAAAGGAAAAGAAAATTGGGAAAAAAGAAGTATAAAGTGAAAACAAAGTTTTGAGAGGGTGAATAGAGGGGAGGGGAATGGGGAAGAAAAGAGGAACCAAGATCCATCATGTACAGCACAAACTCCCTATGACGAATGAGGCCATCATGTATAACTAATTATACCAATAAACTTAATTAAAAAGACAATTTTAACAAAAACAGTGTTTGAAATGAAATTCTCAGAAGCTGATCATAGTGGTTTGAAAATGATCAGTTTTGCTTCAGACACTAAATAATTTTGCTAAAGCATTTTACTTTATTTATTTATTTTTTGTGGTACTGGGGATTTGAACTCAGGACCTTGCGCTTGCCAGGCACGTGCCTGTGACACTGAGCTATATCCCCAGGCCTGATAAAGCATTTCAAAGAACCAAAAGAATCATTGCATTGTCTTTATATTTTAGTTTTTACATAACTAATAATGTATGTACTAAATATTATGAAACAGCTTGAGAATGGAATGACAGTGGTTGTTCCTTTGATGATGTTTTTGCTAATCTATTTGCTTTTCGGTTGCACTCTTTCTTTTTGCTTCTTCTCCTTTCTTTTCCTTTGTGAACCTGCTGTACATCATTTAAAGACAATTGGGTATTTGCATTCATAACCTCTTGTCACATTCACCAATTACTGAATATAGCTTGGTACTTTAGGTCAAAATGTTTTTGCTTTGAACTACATGACCAATTTCTTGTACTATTAACTGTTAGGGGACTGTAGTTACCTGGGGCCCTAATGGCAAGGAATTTCCTGTATTTCTAAACTTATTTTCTCTTTAAGGAGCCAAAATATAACTACTTAATTGCATTTAGCATGAAAATTATTTGAGAGAGATTGCAGATTAGTTTTATCATTAATATAAAGGCTGAAATTAAAGGAAAAGAAATCTATAATTAGGATATTATTAAAGGAGTAAAAATGAGACTCAGTATCATAACTACTAGTATCATTTTACAATGTGAATGCTTTTGGGATTCATAATTCAAATGTGTTATAAATTAAACTCAGTGAAATCTCTCTGGACCAAAATATCCTTTAATAAGTGCCAATCTATGATGCATTTAGAAGATCTAAGTGAACTCTCAGGTAAAGAACATTGAGCACGTGAGGTTTCTACTATATTCAAAAATATGTAATTACCACCATTAGAAAAAGTAAAACAAAATTTAATAAATACTATCCCTCAAGACCTTAGACTCTGAGTCTTCACCAGCTTTCCACATTCAATCAGATCTACTCAGACCACCCAACACTTGATAACTCTTGTATTTTTATTTGTATCTTGGTATTTATTCAATTAATACTTGTCTTTTTCTAGAAAATAAAGAATATATTTTTACTGCCATTATAATTTAATCTAACAATAGTGAGCACTTATTTTAATAAGTACTTGCTAACATATATAATAAATATTGCACCATGTGAAAACTAAGAATTAGCTAACAAATATTTTAACATTTTATGTACCAGGCATTTTATATCTATTATTATATTTTCTCCTCTTTACCAACTTGGAAATAGATTCTAATTTACCAATGGGGAAACAGAGGCAAGTTTAAGTGGCTGAGCAGTTTTACAGTTTGCAACTCTCAAAGGTGTGATTTGAGCTTCTGACTCTGACGCTGCTCCTACTACTGCGTTTGGTGGGCTTTTTTATGTTTTGAGAATATAAGGAAAATTTTAACAATGGAAATTATATTTTATTGTTATGGGCAAGCAATACTACTGAAGGAAAAGTATTTAAACAAGTAACCCATCCTTGAAACTTTGCCTATGATTTAAGACTGAAAAAGAGAAATAAAACCTATTTGTACGTGCCTGGTATTATGCTAAGTAGTTTATACAAATTATCTCACTTAACCTTTATTATGGTAGAATAGTTAAGTAGTACTTGCCTTTCAGACGCTTGGTATGGAACTGCTGAACAACGTTGTGATGTAGGCAGAAGGCCCCCTGGTTGTGCTTATAAAGCAAGAAGAACGATGAGCTGACTAAAGGGTTAAAC
>PVLD010006183.1:54963-103451 GCA_004027595.1 Dinomys branickii
TATTAGTTCACTTGCTAGGTGCAAAACAGGAAGAGGCCTTTGTCTAAGTTCAAAAGGAACAAGTAGTTTCCAAAGATTGATTATCTTGTTTTGTTCAAATTTATAAATGCTAAGCTATGTTCTCTAAGAATTGTGTACACTAGCAAGAACATCATATCTGCTGATCTTTTCTGCCTCAAGATTGTGTAAGCTTGACTTGAGTGACTGGGTGAAGGATGATAATGTAAATAAGTCATTGTTCTTTGAATGATATAAGAGAAACTTTCAATAAAGTCACTTTATGCAGGCTAATGTGCTGTTCTGGCTCTGCATCCCCCGTGTCCCGGAGTGGAGTGTTTGAGACCCTTACCCAGGGCCCCCGTCGCACTAGACGACGACACAACGTGATCGAAAGATCAAAACCAGGGGGAAAAAAGTGAAAAGAGTTCAGTATTCCCCATATTGTTGGGCCGAAGGTTATTTGCTTGGACGGAATAGAAGCATAATGCTGAAACTGAGCAATGTGAAATTTTGAAAAACAAAGTGAAGGCTAGCAAAGCAGTCACTGAAAACTTAAAGCAAGAACAGAAAGATCATGAAACAGTTGAGAATCTGAAGTTTCATGGGTAGTTGGCTGCATCACTGTGATTTCTTTCTTTCCCATAATGTTCTGTATTTCAAGCAGGAGAGAGAAAGAACAAAATGATGGAGTATTCTAAATGATAATATCATGGGGGAAAATCGAGCCTAATTTTTAAATTTTTTATTCTCAAAGCAAGATATATATTCTTAGACTACTCTTATTATTCCTGAAGTTCCCAACCATATAGTAATTATTTCTTTTTTAAGGAGATTTTTAAAACACAAGTTCTTGTTTGTAAATCGAGAATGAGATAATTTATTGATCTTGAGTGCTTTCAAAAGAGAAAATAGTTCCCAGTTTCAGTTTAAAAAAAAAAAAGCCAGGACTTATTAAAACATGTTTCTTCCAGAGTTTATTTTCTTTGTCACTTTATGTATAGATCATAAGCTAAGAATTTAAGCAAAAAAATAAATTCTTAATTCATTGCTAATGAGGAACACTTTCAAACTCCTACTTAAATATCTGGGCAACATTTTTTTATGAGATAGGAAAATGACAATGATAAAATAGATATAGTTCCACCAAACAGAAAATGAATGTTATTAAATCCCTTTTTATTTAATGTGTAATATGCCTAAAATAGAATATCACGATGAGAGGTTAAATGGAGCTGTTTAACTGATTAACTGCTTTCAAAGTTAATCCTAACAAATATTACAAACAATAATGCCTTGCTATTTGCACGGGCTTATTGTTTATAAGTTTATACATGAAAAAATAAGGCATTCAAAAACTAAAGGCAAAAAATGTTTATTTTTAAAAGGAAATAATATGTTATGAGCACTGATGTCTCTGGTGTTCCTGACAGAGGATAGAACTATTGTGAATTTTTAATATAAATTAAACCATTGATTTATTTATACAAAATTGTGCAGTCACTACTATATTAGATCACACACGACACATAGTAACACTGAGGATTAAGGGTTAATAAACAGGTCTTGATCTATGAGCTAGAGAATGTTGACATCATACTTTGACCTGTCAATCTGGTTCTACTACAGAAGCTCTTAAAAATCACTTAATATTGCTTCCCCTTTCTCATGATTGTGAAGAAAACGTAAGGCCTAAATATAAGTAAGTTTTGAATAATTAAGTTATGAGATAGCATTTCTCACTTTGTACAGTTAAAAGCCTATGCCTGCTTTATAGTAAGTGCTCAAAGAACAATAGAATAATTTTAAGTGAAAATCATGTTTACTCTACAAATTCAAAAAAGGTGTATTTGTGCTCATTATGTTAGCCAGAGATCATAGCAAAAGATTATGAGATTCTCTGGCTTGACCATGTTTTGGTTGTTTCATTCCCAACCAAATAATACCAAGCCATTTGTTCTAAACTATCAAGTCACTGCAATACAAAAGGGAGATTTCAGACTAGAAGATGAAGTATTAAAAATAACTTCATAGAACATATATTTAATTCTTAGGTTTAGAAAATGTGAGTTTATTCTAAAAGAATGAACACATGTATTGCTATTAATGTGTTAATCTGTAATTCAGGCCTATGAAGTTCACATTGCTGTGGAAGTGAGCACCCTTAGAAGCAATGCAAACGCAGGGCACTGATGCTGGACGACTACCACATTAGTTGTTGCTGATTAAAAAATGCCACCTACTGGAATTAGAATATGAATGTACTTATACATTTTCCCCATGTTTCCAATTTCCTGACCTATAAATATAAAGTACGATTATATTACATGAACTCTATGTCAGTTCTGCTTTTCTAAAGTTCTATGCTCCCAAAGGTGAGATTCAGGTGGGCCACTGGAATAACTATTTGTCTCAATCTGTTTGGAATTGTCCTATTTTTTACTGTCCTGGAGCCACATAAACAGAATTCCCCTTTACTTTCAATAGTGGCTAATTTGAAGAGTAAGTTTTACACATTGTAAAGAGGCAGAGATTGGCAGACATAATTTTTGTTCATCTATCTTATTATATCCAAATGATTTTGAATGTGTAATATTTAAACGATTTTGAATGTATCATGTATATTACAAATGAGTAATTGGGAACTCAATAAAACACAATAAACTGCTATAAAGTCAATATAATTTAAAATATTAATACATTTGATAATAGTTCAAAATTATGCATGATCATGTGATGAATAACATGGCATTAACTCCTAGACTAGTAACTTTTGGGGAAATTATACCGACATTTTTCTCCATCATGTAATTAGGAGCTGATCATTCTACTCTCTTTTCCATTTAAGGATTTCCATAGTTAGTTATACCATTGCAAGCACTAAAGGCTGATACTACTCTAAATATTACATTAAAAGGCTAAAGCATGACCAATAGTTTCTTTTATTTTCTTCCACAGTCATGTTCCATGCAGTACTGCGAAACAGTGCCTGTTAAATTTAAATTCCAAGTAAACACTAAATACGGTTTCAGGGTAAATATGTCTTCAATACTGCATTCATGTTTTGTATTTTATCTGTCAAGCCACCCTACATGCTTCACATCTACAAAATGATAATGTTGCTTTCTCACTCGTGAAAATCTTGCAAGGACTAAGTGAGATGATGTACCAAGAATGTACATGGGGAAGTACTTGATCAATGTGAAGTATGATTATAACTCTTTGAAAGACATTTGCCACACAATATCTTAGTAATTTTGCCATATTATTTTAACAAAATGATGGGAAGCCATCAAAACCCATGCTGTCCTTTTCTATATGAGCACAAAACTGGACTTATTTCCCAGCTTCTCTTGCAACATGGTTGAGTTCCAGACATGAAATGCCAGAACAGGCATTATGCGTCATTTTAAAGTCTATCCAATTCAATTCTGTCAAGAGTTCTCTTACAGCTTTTTCCCTTTATCCTGGATGAAGTGGAGTGCCCCTCCTATCTTTAACTGTTCAATTTTAAAAGTCCTGGGATGTCAAATCAAACACACAAAACTCTCAGATCTTATCCATACACCATTACTCACCAGGCAAGGCAAAACAGCACGATGTCTAGCACCATTTTAGAACCTATTCTTGCCCAGATTTAACCTGAGATTTCTAATACTTCTTTACAGTTCTCAGTTATACAAGAAGGGGAGTTTTGGTCTCAAAACATCTCCATTTCATAGAATTGCTATGCAGCTTTTACATCTTCCAAAGAAATATGCTATATACATCCATACAGTAATCTCCAAGAAGACTAGAAATATTCCAGATAAAAAAGCTCCGATGGCAAAAATGTCCTAGTGTAGAGTTTTTCAGGGCTTCCATAAATATGCTTGTGTACAAGATTTGACTTTTCATCTTTTTTTCTGGGAATTACACCAAGGCAGAGAGTAGTCAGCAGACCTACTATTGACCGTTTTCTTTCAAGAGACCAGGTATTGAACTGGAAAAGCCTTAACCCACAAGGGCTTCTGAATGACTGCACAGAAGAGAGTTGGCAAGGACACTTATTCTTGCATGCTATGCTGCTGTGTAAGGAACAAGAAACTTCTGTTGTATTGTTAGGGTCTTTCAGGACAACATGGTATGACCTAAATTATATTGTTTTTAAATGCTATCTTTAGAGGTAAAATTAAAATGATAAATACATTTTCAAAATGTTCTTTTTAAGTAAAATAATGTTTCATGGTTTTCTTACTTGTGGATTATTTGGCAAATGATTACAGAATTCTCTGAGACAACCGATAGACATTGGGATTTATACAGTGCCCTGGATTTACATGCTGGTCCTTTCACTTGCCTTAGACAATTTATTCACCACTGCTAAAGCTCTGTTTCTTCATCTATAAGTGATAATTATAGTACTCTTTAATTAATAGGGTTGCTAACAGAATTAAGATGAGATGATGTTGAGCCTGATTCACTACAAGCAACTAATAATTATAACTAATATTATTATTGGCATTCTGATGAAAGGTGTGTCAACATGTTCTCTTAATAGCAGTAGCATCATAAACTGTACCGATTTAAAATGCTTATCATGCATACTTTCATTTTTCAGTAAAAGTTTATTTTATATTTAGAGAACTTGTTTTTTCTGTTCCTGCTGTCTAATGAAAGAACGTTAGTATACATTATAGAAGCATGGTGGGTATTTAGTACATCCAGAGATACACAAAAGTGCATGTATTATTGAACCTGTTCAGTATTAATAAAGGCATTTTCATTATCTCTGAAAATTATTTATACCAACACTGTTAAGATTGCCAATTGCTGATAACTGCTGAGTGGGCTAATAGGTACAAGGTTGTTTCTTTAACAATTTCTACTTCTGATATTTGAAATCACCATAAATGAAAGTTTGCAAAAGTAAGACTCTGATCAATGCTTCTGAATTGTTTTGAAACCCTGGAGTATTATCATTATCCATGATGAGAGAAGTAAACAACCTCTATGGGATGGTGTTGCCACACATCAGCTCAGATTGATAAGAACCACTAGAGGCATATCCCACTGAAAACATAAACTGCATAAAATTGCCATAGATCAGGTTATAAAGACAACCATATACATATATAGATAGATAGATAGATAAAAACAATACTTTGTCCATTATAATTTAAAAATTGTTCCATACTTATCATTGCTCAATCACTTTACATATGACTTTCTTGCAATGCCTGATCTTACAATAAATGAATTTATGCTGGGTCACCACTATCACCTATATTCCATAAAGGACTGGAAAAATGGAGATGTCACATGGTTCATTCAAGTCTCTATAGATATTATTCTCATGCAAGAACAAAGTCTATCTTTAAGTGTTTAATTTGGCAACTATAAGCACAATACTGTACAGCTAGTATCTATTCATCAGCTTATACTATACCCAGGGCAACAGCTAAATGCCATAAGCATCTGTGCAGTTTAGGACTATGTCAAAACTATATAGAGAGCTATTAGGATTTAGCAAAAAAACAAAAAGAGACACAGAACCCAATTCTAAAAAGTTAAAAGGATGCTGGTGCATTGTTGGTGGTATAGTAATATGGTGCATTCACTGTAAAGTTGTCAAACAGTTAAAAATAAGAATTGTGATATAATCCAAAAATATAAATTATCATACATACACACACAACAGAATTATAGAAAAGAGATTTCACATAGATATTTACATACTCATGTTCACAGTAGTATTTTCACAATAGCTAGGAAATGGAAGCAATTCAGATGTTTATTGACAGATGAATAAACAAAATTGTAACATGTCACAATATGCATGAAACATGAAGACATCATGCTGAGTGAAATAAGCTAGTATCAGAGAAAACAAGTAACATATGATTCCAATTATGTGGGGATGTAACAATCAAGGACAGCAAGCGCAGGGTCCTGAGTTTCATTCCTGGTATAAAAAAAAAAAAATCAAAGATAAACTAGTATAAAGAAAACAAATCAACAAAAATAGTCACAGAAACATAAAGTAGAACGGTAGTTATCCAAAGCAAATGAAAACAAATAGAAATTGTTTCATGAATATGGTTTCAATTTTTACCAAGTTTAGTGAAAAAGTTTATTTGGTTGTATAATAATATGAACATAATGAACAATAATGAACTATATACTTAAAATGGTTACGATGGGTAATTCCATGTTTTCCACCTAAACTAAGTATTTTTAAATGGTCAAATGCTCTAAACAGACAATTAGTAAAATGAAATATAAATGGGTACATCAAAAGATGTTCAATGATATTAGCCAACATAGAATTTAAAATTAAATTCACACTGGGATATTTTTCCATAATCAGCCTGATGACTATATTAAAAAAGAAAAATAATGATAATTTTTGCTGAAAATACGGAGAAAATGGAATCCTCATTCACTGCAAAATGAAACAATCCTTTAGAAAATAGTCTGTCAAGTTCTTAAAATGTTAAACAGTGGAGACACAGGGTCCAGAAATTCCATTCTTAGGTGTATACCGGAGTAATAAAAACAATGCTCACGAAAGAACTGGTACGTTCTATATGATAGCTAAAGGCTGACAGTCCAAACAACTATAAACTGATTAATGGTTAAAACAAAATGTGATATACACATAAAATGGAAAATTATTTTTAATAAATAGAAATAATGTTGATATATGCAGCAATATGAATGAATTCTAAAAATGTTTAATTAAAGAAGCCAGGTACAAAAGAACCACAGGTTAGCAGGGAGTAATGTTGCGGGCTTGTAATGCCAGCACTCGGGGGGAATGAGGCAGAAGTATCACATGTTCAAACCCAGCATGGGCAACTTAGCAACTTAGGGAGACCCTGTCCCAAAATAAAAACAAAAAGGGCTGAGGATGTAGCTCAGTGTGAATGTCCTGGCTTCAACCTCCAGGATCTAAAATAAACAAATACAGAAATAAGTAAGTAGTGTGTTTCACGTGATTCCATTTTTATTAAATGTCCAAAATAAGTAACTCTATAAAGACATATAGATTACTGATTGTTTAAGGCTATAAGGAGTGGGAGTGTATGGACCACCTATGGCTAATAGATACAGGATTTCTTTAGGGGCAAATAAAGTCATTGTAAATTTGAATGCAGTGACAAACATATAATCTGAAATACTAAAAACCGTTAAGTTTTTCCCATTAGAGTAGATTACACATGTATGTTACACTTCAATAAAGCTTTTAAAAAACAATGAATGTGTTGGAGGATATTTTTAAGCCTTAAAATTTAGAATAAACTCAAGTTTGAAATATGTATTAATATTATTTAATGAATAAAAAGGATAATATTCTACTATGATGTATCTATCTATAGATGCACACAGATTCATACATTAATTCATATAGATGTGTATATGTGTATAGAGATACACATATAAAACACCAACAAAAATACCAGACACATTCACGTTACACAAGTTCACTTCTCTGTTCCCAAATGTTTCGAGGTCTGTTATAACTATGCTGCCTCTGTCTGCAAGGCATTCCTTTGAAGACCGTATCTGAGAAGCAGAAGTTTTGACAGTATAATCACTATCATCTCCTTTCAATGCCCAAAAGGACAAATTACAACAAATAATGTATATAAGAGGTTCCTTAATGATTGTACAAAACATTGGTATTTTATTCCTTTCAATAGGCCTTAGACTTTTAGCTCTGTGGTAGTACGAATGTTTCCTTATTACATAAACTTAATTTAAGTATTCAGTTTTGATGTTTCTGGGTAAGAGGTTGTATGCATATGTTTGTGCAAATAGTTTACTCAAATGGTGCTATTATATCAAAAGAAAATGCCCAGAAGTGCCACCTCTTATTTCCTCCTTACCAAGCACTTTCTCATTCAGAATACATTTGAATATAGTTACCTAATATTATATTGCAAAATGTTATATAGTGAGCAAAATCAAAGATGGGGGTATTTTTTCATTTATTTTCATCACCGCTCCCACATAGCTTCATACTGGCAAACTGAATTCCAAAGTGGATGTACAATCCAGGATCACAAAGGGAAATATAGCTCCACTTCATAAATCCTGGAAATTCACAATCTCTGTGGAAAAGAAATGAGATAACTACCAGGATATACATGTACAGAAAACTGAGTTATATGTATATATACAACACAAAGTAATGCAAAAAGATTCCCCAAAATGTTCGTTCAGCTGTTAACCATCCACAATACATGTGCAGTATTTACTAGTATGAAAAAACTAATGCCCTGAGGATGTTCCAGTAAACTTAATACAAATATAAATTTATATATATATATATATATATATATATATATATATATATACACAATGAGTTATTACTATAGCTTTTTTCATTTTCTGTTAGGTACTAATACTACAGAATTACTTGGCTTCGTTAAAAAACAAAATCTATAATTCTTTACATTTTTGAACAGTACGACTGAAAAATCTTGATCACAAGCTAGTTTTAAAAAGAAATCAGGCAGGCATGGTTGTGCATGTCTGTAATCCTAGTACTGGGGAGACTGAAGCAGGAGGATCATTCTGTGTTTGAGGTCACCCTGGGCTAAAAAGTGAGTTCAAGACCAGCCTGAACTGCCAGGTGAGAGCTTGTCTCAAAAAGACAAAAAAAAAAAAAAAAAACATAATTACAAAGCTCATTTAAAATAAAACATACATTTACCTAGGTAAATGGTTGTATTATCCATGGTTTTAAATAATATCCTACAAAAATATATTAATGTATTCAAACAAATAATTATCTTTCCTTTAAAATCAAATTCTTTTTTAAAATTGTAACTCAAGGGAAACATGGATCTTTTTGAGGTGGTTTAAAAATCTGAAAGAGCCCACAGTTATCAGAGGGAGGCTTCTGAAAAGATTTTCACAATAGCTATTTTTTACGTCTTACAAACACTGAGAATTAAAGACATTGTATTTCCTAAAGATTTGCAGACCTGTGTTGACTTCTTTTTTGAATCTGAACTATGGTGTGAGCCAGTGGTAGCCAGCCTTGTTTGAGTCAACTGGTAACCAACTGCCCACGGATTTAAAATACAATTAGGGAAACTCTGAAACTACTTTATCTAGAAAATATTTATTACCATTATGTAGTCTGTATATTGAAATGTAAGTCACAGAGTCAACATACAACCAACAAGGCTAAGTATTAAAGAACACATTGCAAATCAAATCCTCAGGGGAGCTGCTATAATGAATGACGCACAAATGAACAAAGTTAAAGTGACAGAAGAAATTTATGTTAGGTAACATGTTTACCTTCGTGATACTTCTGTACAAGACGTTGAGTCATTGCTATTTCACTATCATTTTTATCAGATCATTTTAACTTAAGCAAAACCGAACAATAGCCATGTCTTGAACACTTATACCACCCTTTGACAAACATGATATGGAAAGCCGAAATGGAAAAGCCAATCACACTGCAACATTGGAGATTACTTAAGCTTCTGTTCAAGAAGAATGGCCATCAGACAGTAGATGTCCAAACTCTAAACAAGAAGGGATCTGAGCTGAGCCTTACAGAACAAACAGGATTTTGACAGGATATCTTCAGAGGTGCTTGAGGAGACAGTGTGAGCAAGCAAAGAAATGAAAGTCCAATCCCCCCCAAAAGTTTTACTGTAGTGGTTTTCAGACTGTAGGGTCCTGACCTACTACACTATTCTCAACAAGGGTGCTACTCATCTTTTTTGTAAGAATACATTCTCATGTACAGCAGGAAGTTTAACAGCATCACTGACCTCTAGCAATGAAAGGATAAAGTGAGGTTCTTTTACTCCTTCAATTATGGAAAAAAAATCCAGTATCTCCTCAGACATATTCCAATGTGCCCTAGTGGTGAGTGAAAATTACTGAAAACCAACCACTAAAGTCACTGAAATTCATTTTTCAGTATAAGAAGGGGGTTGGGAAAAGGCAAGGAAACGAAAGAGAGGAAATGAGAGGAGGGGGACCGGAGTGAAAGGAAGGCAAGAAGAGAAGCAGAGACTAAGGGGAAGGAAGGAGAGAGATGGGGAGAGGCTGGGGGAGGGAAGACGTACAAGAGAATGGGACGGAGGAACAGAGGAAGAAGGCACGCACTGCAGCGAGAAGTGTCACCAAGTGCTAAAGCGTCTTGTCCCGACTGTGGGATTTCAGAGCACACTGTCCGGATTTTGAAACTGCCTATTTTATTAGCATATTCACTGTGGAAAAATGTTCACATATTATTGTAATAACTTCCTATAAACCAAACAGAAAGCTCTTAAGAAACTTAACAAATTAAGAATGCCTTCCATAACTGAAATTATGAGTTATTAGAAATTGTAGAGAAGGGATAACACTTAAATATACCCAGAAAATATTAATTTATAAAATGACAACCGTTTCCTGACTTTTCTTTGGTGGGTGACACCTGAACAATGAAAATATCTTACTCAGACTTTCAGGACCTAAAGAAACTAGTAGCACCTACACAGCTTTTCCCTGAAGGACTTGAACATCTCCTTCCCTTTTAAATTTTTATGTACAAAACTTAAGATAGGCTTCATCCCAATTCTCTTAAAAACTGACCCAAGAGTACATTACACCATCCCTGCCACACTCACCTACAAAATGTAAAACCTCATCTAGAAATTATACCCAAATCTCATCCCTAGCCACCATGATGTTCATACTGATGGCCATGAAAAATCAAATGCAGCAGGCCAAATTTTAAAACATTCTTTTTAGACCCTTCAACTTATGTGTCCCTCTCACAACTCAACTACTCTTTCGGCTTTTGAGAGTGAAATTCCCTGTTTCTAGTGCCTCCTCCAGGGTCAGATCAGAAATGCCTCTTTCTTTTTGAGTAGAGAATCCCATGCTAAGAGTAATAGGTAAGCAACAGCCACTGCGGTAGTCAGCTTTCTGTTACTGTGACAGGTATATTTTGGACATGTTTTCACAGGTGTCAGCCCATGATCATTTGTCTTTGTTATTTTGAGGTCTGTGATGAGACCAGACACCATGGTGCTGAGAATGCTTTCCAGAGGTAGCAATGTACCTTGTAGTGTCCAGGAAGCAAAGAGAGAAAAAAAGAAGTGGGATCCCCAGGGAAGGTATTTCTCAATGATCTAGGCCCTAGCTACTGAAGATTCCACTAACTGCCATTAGCACCACAGTGCCAGACCAAGCTTTAACACATGCCCCTTTGGGGGACAGATCATCTACATTATAGTGACTATGTAAAGAGTAAGAGCCATTCAGATTCAAACATATTTACAGTGTAATCTTGTTCTCTGCATGATTTAATTTTGATACAATTTGCAGACTGAAATAAAGGAATAGTTAAATATACAAATTAATGCTTTTCAAAGTTCCACAAAGAGAGAAACCAGAGACCTGAGTATAGTCCAAACATGTTTATTAGTCACCAGACGTGTAGGCTGAAATATGATTCATTTAAATTGCGGACAACCTACTACAGTTTCCACCATTCCATGTTGCATTATACTGGGAAATTTTATAAATCTATATTCAGATACCTGTGTTAAATTTGCACTTAATGGCAGAGTATTTAAGAGCAGGTACAATATATTGGTGCCTGCAGGATTTCTGGCCTAGGATGCCCAAGCAAAAGTTTAGCTATATACGAACTTACCATGAGCATTAACTTGGGCAATGTATGAAAAGTACTTAGCAGTGTTCTGTCATATAGTAATTAATAAATGTTAGCCCTTTTCATTCTTCAGTAAATGAAACTCCTGCTGCTAATGATACTTTGTTAGAGCATGGAACACGAATAAAGTTTTTAACCTAAAAATTTATACCTGGGCCTAATGTTATGAATATAATTTTATGTAGATTGCTAACAGAAAGTGATATTAAGGAAGTGAATTTTAGCAGGTGACAGAATTATAGCAAGGTTTCCTTTGGTTGATTTTTAAATGTGCTATATTGCACTGAACCAATTCTGTGTATTAGTTCTGATATAATAGTTTTCAGTCATGTGTTCTGTAAATCACTGTCTTGTGTATGTGACACCACGCACTGCTTAAACAAGTAAAATTAAGATGCAGAATCTTTGCAACAGATATCTACCATGAAAGGAGAAAGTGGGCTTGATTTGAATATGATTAAAAAAGTATTTCCTAAGTCCTCTTTTTTCGCATTATTCTTAGAAAGAACTCAAACTTATTATAATAATCCTACTTTATTCAAGAGAAACACAGAGGCAAAAATTGTTTTGTTTAGTATATAATATCTACAGAATAATCAATAATACATTGGCCAGGTTAAATAAAACCCGGAAGCATTACATGGTAAAACCAAACAAAAATCCTGTTAACTTAGAATTTTCAGTGCTTGGGGACTGAGCTCTCTGTAAAGTCTGATTTATATTGCAGGCAGTATAATGCCACCTACTTCAGAATGACAGATAGTACCAGCCTGAAGTTGCAAGCGATGGTAGCCCTAGCGCTGTAACTGCAAATGTCTTCCATCTTAATAGTTGAGACTGTGCCATTCTGTTCACTTAAAATTCTGTGCATTTAACACTTCTTGTTGCATCTAAATCCAGATACAAAAACCTTGAAATCAAACTATTTACCTCAAGTGAAATCTGCCTTGAATAATTCATAAGAAGGAAGAAAGATGGCAGTGAAGAAAGTCAAAGGGATTTTTAATGAACTCTAGAGTTTAAAAAATAATGACACAGAAGCTACTACAGCTTTCACTTCTCCCTATAAAGAGCAGTGCTAGTCTCTCTTAACATTAAATCCTCCCTGACAACAGGAGCAGCAGCACAGGGTTCAGCTCTTTGTTTGGCTGTGTTTGATACATGACACCACAGTGCTGATTACCAGGAGACGCTCCTTTCTGACTGGTGACAGCTGAAGAAACATCTAGTGCTCACATTCAAATATCTTATTTCTTATGTTGTTTTTCAAATTCTAGTGGTATCTAGTGATTCAGTTAAAAAGACACTGTAACAACCAATAAATACAATGGCTCTGGTCTCAGTTATACCAACTCCTGCTTTTATATGACTTTGTCACTCTCAAAGATGTTGGCACTTACTGGGTAGGCTACTACGTGAAAAGTTTCACACTTTTTTCAAATTGATAACCACCTCTGCATCTGAGGAGAGTACCTATTGGAGGAAAGTGCCTAGGAATTTTATTAAATTATCGCAATAGAGGCCATTTTACTGTTACTACTCCTTAAGGTTACATTAGATTTTTATTGTTGCTATAACAAATTATCATAAATGTAAATGACTAGAAAAAAGCAAAAATATCTCTTGTACAGCTCTAGACAATAGGAGTCTATGTTGACATTAGGTCAAATGAGGTAATCTAACCATGTCTTGTCATCTCAAACTACTTAATCACATCAGCCAAGTCCCTATTCTCATAAACCACAATCTACTGACAGGTACTGGGAATATTTAGGCAGAGATTATTGTGTCCATGACAAGGCTGTAAAAACTAAATTACTTTTTTTAATCCCACTTGTTGACTGTTTTAAGTATTTCCTGTGCAGTGTGGTTTTTGTTCATGAACTCTCTGCTTACCACTCTGTCTTCAAGGTTTGAGGTATTTTCTCATCCAGTAGATTTAATGGTTCTGCTTTAATTTTTAGATCTTTAATCAATTTTGACTTTAGTTTAGTGCATAGTGATAGACATGGGTCTAGTTTTAGTCTTTGGCATGTGGAGAGCCAATTTTTCCAGCCACTATGTCTTGAAGGCTTCTAGCTACTTTCTCATCCAGTAGATTTAGTGGTTCTGCTTTAATAATTAGATCTTTAATAAATTTTGACTTTAGTGCATGGTGATAGGCACAGTTTTAGTCTTGGCACATTGAAAGCCAGTTTTTCCAGCCCATTTATTAAAGACACTGTAACACAAATTTCTTCCAGTAAACATGTTTGGCCCCACTGTCAAAGGTAATGTGGCTTGATTGCATTTGTAGTTGTGTCTGCATCTTCTAATCTGTTGCACTGATTCCTAGTCATTTTTTTTGCCAGTACCATGCTGATTTTATCACAGTAGATTTATAGTATAATTTCAAGCCAGGGATTGCGATGCCTTGCCCCCTGCCTTTGTTAGCCAGGACTGCCTTTGCTATTCTACATCTCGTCTCATTTCAAATGAATTTTAGGAATGTTTTCTCTAGATCTATGAAGTATGCTAATGGGATTTTGATCAGGATTGCCTTAAAACTTTTTAACAGCTTTGGAAGTATGGCCATGTTCATAATGTTGGTTCTTCTTATCCATGAACAAGGAATATCTTTCAACTTCCTTAGATCCTCTTCCATCTTTTTTTTGAGAATATTGCAGTTTTCAGTGTAGAGATCTTTTACTTCCTTTGTTAGATTGAATTCTAAGTAGTTCATTTTTATGGATGCTTTTGTAAAGGGTATGGATTCCCTAATTTCTCTTTCAGCAACTTTGTTATTTGTGTGTAGGAATGCTATTGATTTCTCAGTGTTGACTTTGTATCCAGCTAGGATACTGAATTTGTTTATTAATTGTAGGAATCTTTTGGTTGAGTTTTGGGGGTCTTCCATGTAGAGAATCATGTCATCTGCAAATAATAATAATTTCACTTCTTCCTTTCCTATCCTTATTCCTTTTATTTCTCTCTCTTCTCTAATTGCTCTGGCTAATGTTTCCAAAACTATATTGAATAGTAGTGGTCAGAGTGGACATTCTTGTCTTGTTCCTGGTTTTTTAGAGTGAAAGCTTTCAGGGTTTGCTCCTTTAGTATGATGTTGGCTTTTGGTTTGTTATAGATGGCTTTAATCAGATTGAAGTAAAGACCATGTATTTGTATTTTCTGTAGGGTTTTTACCATGAATGCATGTTGGACTTTGTCAAAAGCTTTTTCTGCATCTACTGAGATGATCATGTGTTTTTTTGACTCTGGCTCTGTTGATATAATGTATTAATTGATTTGTGTATATTTAACCATTCCTGCATCCCTGGGATAAATATCACTTGGTCATGGTATAAAATCATCTTGATGACTTGTTGCGTTCTATTTGCTAGTATTCTATTGAGAAGTTTTACCATCTCTTTTCATTAGGGATATTGGCCTTTAGTTCTCTTTTTAGATTGAGTCTTTCTCTGGTTTTGGCAATAGGGTAATACCGGGCTCCAAAAATGATTAGGAAGAATTGCTTCCATTTCCATTTCATTGAAGACTTTGAGGAGCATTGGCATTAAATTTTGTCTAAATTTCTTGTAGAATTCAGTTGTGAATCCACCAGCACCTGAGCTTTTCTTTTTGGTAACATTTTAATCACGTTTTCAATTGCATTAACTGATAATGTGTTATTCAGAATTTTTACATCTTTTGGATTCCATTTTGGTAATTCATACGCACATAGAAATCTGCCCATTTCTTCTGTGTCTTCCATCCTGTAAGAGCAAACATGTTTGAAGTAAGTATTCATGAGCTTCTCAGTTTCCAGGATCTGTAGTAATTTTACCCATCACATTCCTTATTGCATGAATTTGAGATTTTATTTCCTTTTGTCATCAGGTTGGCTAGGGGTTTACCGATTTCATTCATTCTTTTGAAGAATCAACTCTTCATTAATTCTTTTATTGATTTCTTAAGTCTCCATTGTGTTAATTTATCCAGTTATTATTTCCTCCCTTCTTTGAGCTTCAGGCTTGACTTACTCTTTTCTAGATGTTTGAGGTGCAGAATTAGAGTGCTTATTTGTTTGCATTCTGTGCTTCCTGATCTGTGAATTCACAGCTATAAATTTCTCTCAGGAGTGCTTTCATTTCCACAGATTCCAGTAAGTTCTAATTTCATTTTTGATCATAGATATTGTTTAATTTAGTTTCACCTATGATCCACTGGTTGCTCTGGAGGCTATTATTCAATTTCCACATGTTTATGGGGTGTTTGCAGTTTCTTTTGTCATTAATTTTCAATTTTATTGCACTATTGTCAGGTAATATGGATGGCTTAATTTTAATTCCTTTGCATTTACTTAAGCATGTTCTATTTGCTAGTATGTGGTCTATTTTAGAGAATGCCTCATGTGCAGATGATCAGAATGTGTATTCTGATGTTGTTGGGTGGAACACTCTGGAAACATCTACTAAGTACATTTGTCCACAAATTTGGTTTAGTTCTGTTATTTCTTTTCTGACTTTTTGTGTAGTTGATCTATCTCTTTGTGTCAGTGGGTGGTAAGGTCCCCGATTACAATTGAGTTATTGGTTATTTGCTTATTAATGTCTATTAAAATGTCTTATATAGTTGGGTGCTCCTTTATTTGGTGCATACATTTTTTTATGGTTATTTCTCCTTCTTGAAGTTTTCCCCTCACAAGTATGTAGTGACCTTCTTTATCTTGCTTGATCATTCTTGGTTTAAAGTTCACATTGTCTGCAAGTAGAATAGTTATCACTGATTTTTTCTGGCTTACTTTTGCATGGAGTATTGTCTCCCATCCTCTGATTTTCAGTCTGTGAATTTCCTTCTGGGTTAAATTTTTCTTGTACACAGCATATTGTGAGATTTTGTTTTCTTGATTCACTCCACCAGTCTGTTTCTTTTAAGTGGTGAATTGAGGCCATTTATATTGATGATTAAAACTGATATATATTGGCTTATTTTTGTGATGTTATTTTCCAGGCCACATTTTCTGTGTTTTTAAATGCTTGCCCTGCTTGGTGGTTTCTTTCTGTTGTTGTTCTTTAAGTTGTCATCATTTTTATCTTTCTAGAATATCTTTTAATACTCTTTGTAGGGTTGGTTTGATGGTTATGAAATTTATCAGTTGTTCTTTATCATGGAAATATTGTACTTCTCAATTAATTTTGAAAGATAGTTTCACATGGTACATTAGTCTAGGTTGAAAGTTGTTTGCTTTCAGGACCTCAAATATTTCATTCCAACCTCTTCTTGATGGTGTCTGTTGAGAAATCTGCAATTCTGATGGGCTTTTCTTTTTCCTCTAACAGCTTTTAATATTCTGTTCCTGTGCTTCATTTCTGAGACCTTGATCATTATGTGTCTAGGAGTTGATTTATTTTCATTATGGCTAATTGGTGTTCTATATGCCTCAGTTAGTATACGTCACTTTCTTTTCACATGCCTCTGAAATTTTCTGCTATTACTTCTGCAAATAGTCTTTTCATGTCAGTTTTGTTGACTCTGGCTCTTTCATTTACACCTATCAGTCTTATATTGTGCTTCTTTCCATCATCTTGCAGCTGTGGCATTGTTACTTCCTCGTTCCTTTTTTTTTTTTTTTTTTTTTTTTTTTTTTTTTTTTTTTTTTTTTTTTTTTTTTTTTTTTTTTTTTTTTTTTTTTTTTTTTTTTTTTTTTTTTTTTTTTTTTTTTTTTTTTTTTTTTTTTTTTTTTTTTGCGGTACTGGGGATCGAACTCAGGACCCTGCGTTTGCTAGGCAAGCGCTTATTCCACTGAGCTATATCCCCAGCCCTCCTTATTATTTTTAAGAGATCTTTCCTTTCATGGTTGCTAGCTGCAATGATGTCCTCAAGGTCTGACAGTCTTTCTTCTGTTTCTTCCAAGCGTTTTCACCAGCTTTCAATAGAATTTTTAATTTCCTAGGTATCTCTTTCAATCTGTTTCATGCATTTGTACTCTTTCCTACATTATTCATACAAGGTTTCCATCATTTTCCTATGTGCCTCTGTTTTTTAAAATCTATGTCTTCTTTAGATATACTGATTAATTTTTTCATTATGGTTGTCATTTTTTTTTTACCTGAGAGATTATTTCTGATCTGATGTTCTCTCTAGCCTCCTAAAGTCATTTCTTCACTTCAGTTGCTATCATTTCGCAAATTTTAGCTGTGTGACTTCCAATTTCTTCAATGTTGGTGTCTCCTAAACTTGTTCTTGGTGGACTGTAAGTCTGAAATTACATTTTGCTCCTTTCTGTTAGCATTTTCTGGGTTCCTCTGGCAGAGCAGGCTGGTTGCCTCCTGTGGTGTTGAGGGATGGGTCAGACAACAGGTTCCTCTGGCCAGACTGGTTTTCAAGCCATGGATGCTTCTCATGCTAGCTTCCCTTCCTGAATTGTAAGGGGTTGGGGTTATGCCCTGCGTTCCTCTGGCCGTGCTGGTTCCTAAGTCCCAGACCCTTCTCATGATGGCTGCTTTTCCCATGCTGCCCTTCCCACAGTGTAAGTGGTGGATCACGCCCCAGGTTCCTCTGCTACTGCTAGCTGCCTTTCCCATGGTGTAGGGTCATTGTTCAGGCATGGCGTTCCTCTGGCCATGCCATTAGTTAGACCCTAGGCACTTCCCTGCTCTGGATGCCTTTACTGTGATGTAGGGAATTGGGTCAGGCCTCTCATTTTATATTTTTAGAATTTTACAGCACACTATATTACCAAAGTACATATACATGATATTTAGATGAGCTTCATTTCAAACATAAAGCACTAATTTTTCAAAAAGATTCTTTAAAAATGAACCAATCATGTAAATGGATAATTTTCAAATAAAAATGATTCATATATTATTCTTACCTCTTGACGTAGAACCTAATTTAGAGGCACATGACACGTTTAAATGTGATTCCACTAATATGATGTCTTTGTAAACAGCATGAATTCTAAATAGTATTGAGTAATGAACAAAATTGTTTTAGTTGATAATGTTTCTACACAAAGCATTGTGTTAAAAACTCATTAAAACTTTTTAAGAAAACATTTACATTTAAATATTTAGAGGAATCTCCAAATTAAGATATTATCATAATAAAAATTGGATTGTCATCCAAGAAGCAAAACCTTTTTAGCAAATGACCTATAAATTTAGAACACTTAAATTTTCATCCCTGGTAAAGGAAGTATGAATTACTTTCCACAGTTGTATTTAATTTCTAATAATTTTCTCTACAATATTTCTTAATCTCATAATTTCTACCAAAGTGGTATTTTGACAATGATTCAAAAAAATGATGCATTTAAATAAAATAATTATCCTCCTACAAAAGTTCACATTTGTATAATATACACTGTTCAAATCTAATCTCCATTTATGCACCTTCCCTTCTACTACATGATTGCAAACTCCAGTAATTACTGTTTTATAACAGATGAATTTTGAGCTTCAACGTATGAAAGAAATCATGTTTGTTTTTCTGAATTTGGTTTAACATAATGTCCTCCAGTTCTATCCATTTTCCTGCTAATGATAGGGTATCACTCATTTTTATGACTAGGTAATATTCTACTAAAATAGTCAAATATTTTCTCAAAATTGTGTGTTCTGAAAATAATACACCCTAAAACCCATAAGAAAAATTCAACACAATTCCTTTTAATATTTTTATTGGAAATGTACTAAAGAAAAGACACATTGAGGTTATAGAGGAAAAAAAAACCATCTCAAAAGTGACAGAAAAGACACAAAAATTTCTGAGGCCTAAATATTCACTACTTGTATGTTGATGTATATCAAAAGACTTTTTGAAATAAGTAAAAGTACTAATATCCCAGTAGAAAAAAAAAGTGGCCTTGCCAAGCGTAGTGATGAAAAACAAAAACAAAAGAATAAATGGTTTTATGATAATCATACATTAAAATAAACAATGGCTTCCTAAGGGTTATGGCAATTTTTATGTTTTCACATATTTATTTCTTCATATGTTTCACTAGAAAGATGCATACTTTAAAATAATAAGAAATTTTGATCTTTATTTAAAATATATTTTGTACTTAATTTATTTGCAAAATAATGATCTGAGTTTCATTATATTTCATAAGAAGAATAATTAGAAAATGTCAAGGCTAAAAATAACACTATTTTATGTGAACTTGAAATAACTGTTCATTTGGGAACAATGCACTTCAACCTATTTTTAGCCTTTCTTGGAAACCCTTCGCATGTGTAGTGGATTGATAACTGGTGGTCAACTTATAACCCCCAGCTGAACCCAGTGTGGTGCCGGGTGTGGGAGGCCGCCTGGGGACAGCTGCCCGCAGTGTGAGAGGCGGAGCTGGAGGAGGAAAAAGGCTGTTCGAGCTGGTGGGAGCGGCTGGTTGTTTTGCAGGAGCTCGTCATGCGGCTTTCCTGATGAGCTTGGCTGTTTTCATCCTCTGAGGAGCTGGGGCCCTCGTTGTCGCTGGGAAGGGCTTTGGTTCACTCTGGGGAAGCTCTGGTCCTCACCTCAAGCATCGCTTCCTGGCTCCAGAGGCTAAGATGGTGTGATGCTGGTCTCCAGGAAAAGCTTGCTGCATTGGCTTCTCTGGTGGGAACTTGGTCATCTTGATCATTGGAGGAGCTCGGGACCACACTGTTGCTGAGGATGGCTGTTGTACGTTTTGGGGGAGCTCTGGTTCTTCTGAGCATTGCTTCCTGGCTCCAGTGCAGATCCCTCAGCCTGCTAGCACAGATCCTTCATCCTGCTGGCACAGGCTTTCTAGATTCCACCACTGACCTATGGGCCTTCCCACATAGATCTCTGAAACAGGCCTGCATGAGATATTGTTTAATGGCCTCTGGGCCTCCAGGTGGATTTGTGGCAGGCTGGATTCATGCAGGATATTATCACGGGATGCAGGCCCTTAACTGGGTTCTTGGTCTTAGTGTGTGGACAGACTTCCTGCACTCTTTTGTACATTGTTCTTTGGGTGACTACTATAAATAATCATATAAAGTATGAGTCATGTAGTATATATTGTTCTCTTGCAAAAATAACACCAAACCAACACAGCATGTAATTATGATCTATCAAAGAAAGCATGTTATCATCAATCAAATCATTAAAACCTATAGTCAAAAACATTTATAGGTTTATCCTCAGTGAATAAATATCATTTATATCCTGTAAAGATTTGTTTTTAGCATAATACCGAACACTGCATATTTATAACTATCATAAAAAATAAGCTGTTATGTGCTGTTACTCAGTGATATATTTGATTGAAGGATACTTAATATTTCTTTAGAAAAGGGAATAAATTACATTTAAATTTAGGAGTTACATTCAGGCCTATATTAACACAGTTAAACAGTAGAGATGGGACCCTTTACTATAGTATATTGATGACAAATTATCTAACTTTAAATGAAGTATATTTGAAAAGAGCCATGAGATATCAAATTGTACTCATATACTTTGGTTTTAGTTTCACAACTATGCTGATTGATATGAATTGAAGTTAATAGAAAATTTAGTCATTCTACCACCTCACAATAGATTAAGGTAAACTACTTTCACTTTCCAGATGATACATGAATATCTTTATACTAATTAAAAAGTACTTAAAATAGTTCAAGAAATATAGCACATTTCCACCACTGACAACCTTGATCCCTTTTCAATGCATTAAACAATTTGTGACAGTTATTATTGTTTTGTGTAATGACTTTAGAGGCACTATATCACAATCAAACAAGTATGTTGTCATCACCAGAGTATTAAAGGTAGCAAGAATATCTGACAGTGGATATGGAATAATTAGTAAGTTACAAGTTTTTCAACTAAGTTTAGCAAGAAGTTTCAGAGATCAGGACAGATGTCAACTGACAAGTAAGATCTGTGCAAATACAACAAAATAATTAACATTACTTGAGGGTTTCCTAGTAGGCAGCCCCCATGCTCAGAGTTGCACACTCAGTATTGTGTTTAATTTTCATAGTAACTTTAGCTGATGTGCACCTCTATATGGAAAGACTCTAATACTTAGAGAGTTTAGTGAATTAACTAGATATATAGTTAAGTGGAAATGATATATTATAAAGCTCCCACGCTTACACACTATTCTGAATTATAAAAACAATGAAAGCAGTTTCAGCATGGCTTCTTTACAGATTAAGCCTGGATAGTTAGTACAACCAACTAGGTTTCCTGCAGTTAGCAGCTTTTAAGAGAAGCATCACACTCCTGTCCTACAACGGATGTCTCTGTTAATTTTCTTCTCTTGAGTGAGTTGCTTCTAATCAATAGTACATGGCAATGTTGAAATATGTCATTGATATGATTGGGTTATAAAAGATTGTGACTTAATTATTGTAGCTCAACCTGTCTCTCTTTCCATCCTGTACTCATTAGTGAAGGGTCCTACTGGAGAGGGGAAGTTTCAATACTGGGGAGAGCAAGCTCTGGTCAACAGCCAGTACAGAAGTCTCTAATTCCATAGAGCTTGACTCACTGGATTCTGCCACCATCTGCTCAAGTGACCTGGAAGCATATCCTTTGCAGGTGGAGATCTCAGCTAAAATCCTGGTCTGAATGACATATTGGTTACAACCATAACAGAAAACCAAAAATAACATATGGATCCCTAAGTCACAGAAACTATGAAATGGTAACTGTTTTGATTTAAGTCACTAAACCTTTACATAAGTTGTAATAGGCAATTGGTAACTAATTCCACTTCCTCAAGGCCAAACTATGCCTTCTTTGATTGTACACACTGAGCAACTAGCTCAGTTCCTGAAATACAGAAATAATTCATTAACTCCAGTTGACTAAGAATAAATGAATAAAGATTAGTAATCGTTCACATCACATCATTTTAAACTTTAGATTTTAGCATTATTGCATGCAGAAATTAAAATTAAGTTACCACAGTCTTATCAACTTCATCAGAATAAAAGATACTAGAGAGAAAAATAGCCTAACCTCAGTAACAAAGTCACCTCATCGGCTCTGCTAATGGTTACTGCACATACTCCAATCACTCAGGGGGTCAGTGTACATTTTCCTAACTTTTAACAAGTACATCTCCATGTAATCGCCACCACTGTTGGAGACAGAAAGCATTTTATCTCCTGAGGCTTCTTTAAGCCTCTCGAGCCCAATCCCTATTTCCTCCAGGCAGATCAGCTCACTCTCAGAATACTCATACTTTGTAGCATTCCATATACAAAAATCTGTTTTTAAATGTTCACTTGTGCAGCAAATGCATGTGTGTATAAATGGATTTAGTTCATACAAATGAGCTGTGATTGAATTTAAAATTTTCGTTTTCACTCAGAATTTTATATGAAATCTCTTTCATGGATATAATCTACAAATAAATGATTTATTTACAATTGACAAAGTATTTCCAATTCTTTTCTCAGTGAACGTTTCTGCATTGACCTGACAAAACTTACTGTTTTAAAAACTCTTTCAATGATCCCTATGATATATCCAGATTATTTTTCCTTCTGAGCAGTGAGATAAATATAAGAATTATACTGGGCTATATTTAACTATCCTGCAGTGGCCAATTGTCAGCATGTTCTATATTTAAAACTGAAAAAATATTGAGACCATTGTGGAGCATAAAACGATTTTATATATAAAGTAAGAATTCTCTAGATTTTGCTACAACTTGGCACTTTGAAGTTGATTCTTGCTGATTAAATTTTCTACTCGCACACAATCAGCCTGCTTGCGAAGCCTGGTACTCCCCTTTGCATGTAAGGGGAGTGCAGCCATCCAATAAAAATGCTCGAGACATTTCCTTGAGTGTAAGGGTCGATGATGGATGGGCAAGCAGCACTGAAAACTGCGCAATGGAACTACCAGACAGAACTCAGCAGGACTCACTGTTTGCCAGGAATAGCAACATCACCTAACTTTTAATTCCTGTAGTTTTATTTAACAAAGAAATATTGAATTCTCACAATGAGCTAGGCACTTACTGCTTAGCCTAGCCTACTATTTTTTAAAAATTCAATTATTTTTATTTTTTCCATTTACTTAAGAAAAAAGACTAAAGGTTAGGAGCCGAAGTGCAGGAGTCAATTCAACCGGATGCACCTCCACATGCCTGCCATATCAACATTCAGCTTGCTTTTGTAAACCCTGAATTTAAAGGGTATATTACTATCTAATCCAACTTACTGAAACCCTGGTGGTTACCATTTACAGCTGAACAATCATACCTGGAGTTCAATAGTACAGTGAATAGAAGAATACATTGGAAATAAGACTATATATATATATATATATATATATATATGTATATCCATATATATAATATTCAAACTGAGTTTTGATTTTGCTAAGTAAATTTTATAAACACAGAAAATATGGCTTCTCTTGTCACTGTTTATTTAGAGGTGAGCAGCAACTTTAAATATAATCTGATGTGAGATGAGACTTTTCTTCTTATTTCAACTAGTTCAGTCAAAACCCGAATATTGAGAAAAAGAGAAAGAATCCAAAGGTAAGCTGGCAGGCACCTTTTTCAGGGTCTTCTGACAAGAACTCAAACTAGCCCCTCAGCCTGATGGTCAACAGCAGAATTACAGCAAATATGCAAAAGAAAGGAAGGGGAGATAAGCACTTACCTCCTCCCTCTCACAGATGCCCAGATACAGAAGGCAGGGTGCTGACTCTCTCAGCTGTAAAACCCTGCAGGCCATTCTCCACATGACCACTATGAAGAGAAGATTTAAGAACAAGCTGACATATGGCCCCTAGAGTCCGGGGAGCATGTGAACATTGCAGAAGACGGCTTTCTTCCTTTGTGCAGATATCATTTGTCAGGGTGTGGGCTGGAGCAGATTCAGTGAGCACACAGCAAGGAGAAAAGACATAGGGCAGGGTACATCTGCATACTCTTTCTGGCATGAAATGAATACCTGATGTCCTGTGCACTTAATTCACCCTGCAGAAAGGAATCTACTACCTTTATGAGATCCTACTGGAAAGAACTATAGCCCACGTAAAGAAACCCCAGCAAGAGGAGGATCTCCAAGTGCCTCCTTGAGAGATGATAAGGGAGAGATAGTACTCCAAAAAGTCTAAAAACGCTCCCCATATGGCAGCCAGCTCCTGCCAAAGACTGAGGTATCGATTACTAAGAGAGATTGGAAAAGTATAATTTAGCCAAAACATTATTCTGCACTGCAGTGCAGAGCTTGGACTAGGAGTCAGACCCAAATGGTTGGAAGAGGAATGACTTTCAACTGTACTTGAGTTAACAGCCTGAAAATTTAGAAAAATGAAAATGTTTTAGCTTCTCTATCCATTGTGTTTAAAACTGAAGATTAGAACATTTATGGTATCTATATAACATGTATCAACTTGCACAGTGGATAACAGAAAATTAAAAATGAGTTTTGACCATTCAATGAAATCATTACATAAAGATTACAGACAATGCACAGTGCCTAACACCATACCTAGCACATAGAAAATGATTTTAATAAATATGAATTATTGCTAGTTTTATTGCCCTGTTTCTGACACTTTTAGTTACTTCCCTTACATATATTACCTCTAATCCTTCCAATAAACCTATAAGGTTGCAACTATATTTATTTTACAGAACAAAAAAGAGGAAACACAAATTTTAAAAGTAGCCTCTAACCTCAGAAGTTTCCTTCTTAGGAAACCAATAGATTAATAATACCAATGGTATGGAATACTTAGCTATAGATTGTATAGCATGCTGTTTGAAGACAATTCAGACTATAGTTGGGCTTTCTCAGCGGATCCTGGTAACAGCAGCACATTACTCAGGAGAAACGGAAGAACAACACTCTAGATGATGGCCTCTGCAAGAGGTTAAGAATGGCTGGAGTGAGGAGGTGGAGTGAAATATAATGAAATTGCTTATAATTCTTCTTAGTAGTGTCCCTTGAAGAGAATGAGAAGCAAGGGATGAATTTCAGGAAAAAAGAGATGAGAACAAGTTACAGTTCACTGCATAGGACTCAGAAGTGTAGAAGTCTGATAGTTCCCAATTGCTCAACCAGCAAATCTCTAAACTCTTTGAACTTCCACATCCTCATCAGTAATTCCTTTCATTTTCATACCCTTACTTGGAATGAAGCAGCACCTACCCGGTGAAACCATATTGAAGTGCTAAGCGTAAAGTGCTACGTAAGTCTGTTACAAGCTCAAAATTGAAAATGTCAGAGTCAGATCTCCTTGATTTTTGTTAAAACTGACAATCTAACACCCACCAAACAAAATTTTCCTCTGTACTTTAAGGCATTTTAGCAATCAAATCAAGTTTCCAAGTATTTTTGTACAAGTCAAAAAATAGAGTTGGTTTTTAAATTTTCTATTTCCAACATAAAATCTAACAAAAGAGAAAGTAGAAAAATATGGTAGGAAAGTCAGGACAGATAAGGGCAAAGGCTAATGATGGAGGCTTCACTTGAAGTTCCCCAAGTGGCAACAGTAATTACAGGTTTGGTGCTTCTGGCAATTATAGCAAATTCTCAATTGTAGTGTTCCTCTTTCGTCTGTAAATGTGCAGTGACTTAGTGACCTAATTCGAGCATCAGAAAAGACCCAGCTCTGACAGGATGGCCCTCTTATCTAAGTGCTTGCTTGCAACCCTTTGTATGATTGCCAAGTAAACGAAAAAGAAGTTATGTTGTCAGAGTGGTAAGAGTTATGCTATCAGGGGTCTTCAGCAGTGGCTGAATGACCTACAAGGAAGTTTGGCCTCTTGGTCCTGGCATCAACTCCTGATCCTGCCTTCCTAAATACAAAGCATGAAAAAACTGGCCCAAAAAGTTAGATGAGAAAAATGAGTGGTCAAACTCAGGACCACCCATAGACCATTTCAGGGTGTGTGGTATATGGGAAGCCAGAGATTTCCCTTACAATGAAGGCTAACTCAGATAGGTGTAGCTACAAAGGCATTAGACCAGGGAGCTTCAGAACCTCAAGAACTGTTCAGACAAGTTCTGAGACAAAAGCAGTTAATCTTAAGAAAGGACAAGTGGAAATTACAGGAAGAAGGTTACAAAAGATAAAGAGAAAAGATGGCAACAGTCTGTAAAAACCTGCTATTCTTCACATGACTCAGGAAGCCAGCAAGAATCTCTTCAGAACTGAGCACATACAGCGGATGCACAATCACAGTCCTCCTTCTTTTTGTTCTAAATATTTAAGAGATTAGATAAAGAACAATGTCTAAGGTTCATTTCCATTCTATTTTTTCTTTCATATGATCAGATTTTTAAAGGACCTCTTAAAACTATAATGTCACATAAGTGAAAGGTGGCTTATCGCCAAACCTATTTACGTAACTCTTAGAAGCTGACTGAATGTAACTTCTTGCATTTAATGTGCTGTTATGGTTTGTATCTAGATGTGCCCTCAAGGCCTCATGTGGTCATAGGGTTTTTTTTGGCAGTGGCTGAATCTAGAGTGATTGATTTGTAGTGTGATGCTGGGATTAAGAGTGCCAAAGGTAAGGACGGGTAATTGCTGGACTAGTCCACTAATGGAACTGATTTTGCACTGCCCTAACCCCAGTAGACTTAGAATCTAAGAGATAGGAAGAGGCTTTTGATTGTTGCCTTTGATTTCTTCTGCCGCCATGAATGGCTGCCCCTCTGCCATGTGCCACCCTGCCTTGGAGCCAGCCAATTATGGACTGACACCTCTACAAACTGTGAGCTAAATAAAGCTTTCCCCTTTTAATTTTAGGTATTGGGTACTTTGTCTCAGCAACAAGAGAAAAGTAACTAAGGCATACTCCAAACAACAAGGTTTTTATTCTTTAGAAGTTTAGAACTTAAGAGTAATCTAATGTAACAATGAAATTTGCCAAGTTTTTCCTTAGAAAACCAATTTTATGGTCTTTTAATGGGCCTTATAATTACTTACATACAAGAAAAATGCTCTAATAAAGAGCACTGAGACTTGTGCTCACACTTAGAGAGAAATTAACTTGTTTTCTGTTTGTTTACTTAGAAAAGAGAAAAGAAGCTGTGGAAGGGGAAGGTGATGATGAAATACATATTTACCAATAGAAGGGGACCATTGTTGTACTCCAGTGGCTAAAACAAACACTGTGATTATTGAAGTAGTGAATTTGGTGCAGAAATAGTAGGAAGTAGACTCTTTGACTCAACAGCTTTTGCCTCTGGTAGGTACCAATTCCTAATGTCAAGCTCCACTAACTAGTGAGGTTAACATAGTAGCTTCTTCCTTATAACACCTTCAATGTTTAGATTGGTATCTAGGATGGACAGGTGCCAACACATAGACCCCATGGCTAATACTTCTCAGAGAATCTCAGAAAAGATGAAATGAGGGGAAAGAAAGATAAGCCTTACAGTTAACTTTTTATATGGTACTTTGAGTAATGAAATACTTTAATTGCAGTCATATAACATGGGGGAAATGCAGTTATGAAATGAAAGAGATAGGAAAAAACCCTCCAAAGTATAATGGTCCTTGAAATGTGTATTAGGCTTCATCCAGAGTTCAAAGAATATCTATAATAGAAACAATATTATGCTTTCATGAAAATGCATTTGTCGTTGATTAAAATAGAATTCTATGATAAAAATCTTGTGGGACATGCTCTACAGGAGTTAGAAGAGTAACATGATAAATGAAAATTGAAAATTGTTTCAGGTTCATATAGAGGGCACAATGTAATCACAATGATGATAACTTGCATTTGTTAAGGATTTTAGTTTCCAAAGCACTTTCATATTCATCATTTCCTCTGAACCTTACAACAACCATGAACCAGGTAGGACAAGAATCATCACTCCTGTTGTAAAGGAAAGGAAACTTTATATCTTTCTCAAATAGGTAATTTTACATTTAAAGTGATTGTATAACATCTCACTTGATATAAATGGAATTATAATATAGTTTAGAAAACTGAGACTTAGTAAAGATTAAGTAAAATTTACAGCATAAAGACTTCCTAGAAAAAAATAGGCACTGTTAAAGAGACTGAAACCCTGTGACTAACTAGATGCATTTGATATGGTGAGCAGAGGAGGAAGTTATTTTGCATAACAGTTTAAGGGGCTGCCTGATTCTCTGCAACGTTTGCACATAGCTTTGTGGGTATCACTCTCCAAGGTCACATGTGGAAGTGAACCTTCATCTTTCAGGGTTTCAGTTCCTATTTTTAGTATCTCCATTCATCTCTTTACCCAGAGTTAGGTCACACGTTTTAACTATTCTAAATCAATTACTTTGTTTCTGTTCCTATCTTTACTCTCCTCCTTCACCTAGGGCTTCACTCAACTCAATTTTACACTGCTGTGGAGCCATTTCCAATTTCCCTGAAACACTACCACATACCATTGGACAATTATTTCATTCACAAACCTTATTAGATCTGTATTATCTTTTTTTTACTGTCTAATGTAAAACTAATTTGGCTTCATCTTACAATGCTTTATATTTAGAGAAATGCTACGCAGTTTTCAGACTCATATAATGACTCATGAACCCTTCTAACTTCTCCGATACTTTATGATTTTTCCTTCCTCAGTTCCTCAATGTCTTCTTCCATTTGTGTGGAAAACAAAATTTCCCCAAATATTTCTTCCCTGAGGTTTATGTAAATATCGTGCCTATGATTCTGATTTTCACACCTATATGATACCTCTATGTTAAGCTAGCTAGTAGGAAGTTAATAATTTCATTTCTATAATGACACGCATGTTCATGTGTATCTTCCTTTATACTGACATGAGGCAGTATGTTTTCATTTTCCTTTGACATCCTTGAGCATCAAACAGTGTTAAGAGGTTGTTATTAACAAAATGCTTGAAAATAAATGGATTCATTCATGCAAACCACGCACTATGTTGGAAGTTGAGGATATAAGGGCAGAAAGATATCCTGCCTGGTGCAACTGTGCATGCTTATAATCTTACAAGCATTCTTGAAGGCTGAGACAGGAGCATTACAAAAAGATGAAGCCTAGCCTGGGCAATTCAGTGATTTAGTGAGAACCTGTCTCAAAATTTATAACCAAAAAAGTGGTTTGGTTTGGTTTTGCGTTTTTTCCAAAGCCTGGGCATGTACTCAGTGCAAAGGTCCCACATTCAATCCCCAGCACAAAAAAAGAAAGAAAAAAAAAAAAAACCCAAAGGCTGGGTACTAGTGCAGTCTTCCTGGATCTGAAATGGAGTATCAGGAAAAAGAGAAAAGAGTCAGGTCTATTCCAGTGCTGGCTAACCTATGGCACATGCACGCTACAGTGGGCACAGAACCCTCTCTGCTGGCACGTGAGTCCAATTGCCCCACCATCACCCAGCTCCCAAGCACTGGATAACAGCATGTTATCCAATAGGGCCTGTGTGCATACTCATAAAGGAAGAGCAGTGCCAGGAGGTAGTAAGTGGGTTTGGGGGTGCAGGTTAGGCCCTCAGTCTCTAAAAGGTTCGCAATCACTGGTCTATTACAATGGAGAAAACAAACTAAATAAACCTTCTTAGTGAAAAATTCTGAATGCTTATCGTCATTAAGGTCACAAAGAAAAATGAGATAAATTTAACATTCTCAGTATAAAAGCAGATGACAAATAAGATTCCTTTTTGCTTCATGAAGCATAAAGAGTTCATGACGGTATTGTTTTATATGTGGCAACACAGGAATCATAAACACTTCAACATTATATGAAATATAAAAGTAAAATACTTGAGACTTCAGACTGCTAGGTGGAGGCAAGATGATTTATATAATTCAGTGGCATATATTTTTATGTTTATCAAACATTATACGCTTAACATAATTTAATTGCTAACATTGTATATGGTTGAGCCAGGAAGATTGCGAATTTGAGCTATTTAACAATTTAACAAGACCCTGTCTCAAAAGACAGCTAGCTAGGTAGCTAGATAGCAACTTTAAAAAAGGAGCAAGGATATATCTCAACTCAGAAATTCTGGATTCAATCTCAATACTATTAAAAAAAACCCACACAGCAAAACCTTTAATTATCATCCCATTGTGCAGATAAATTAAACAAAGAAAACCTGTTAACAAAGTCAGAATTCAATACAGGTCTGACATGAAAATTCATTTTATACTGTAATAATTATGAAATATTTTGAGAAGCATACAGACTACCATTATTAAATGTATCTTCTAATCAGGTAGTGGATAGAATGCAATTAGCCAAACATAGGAGAAATCAGGTCATCTTGACAATTCTTAGTGTATATTTTATAACCTTAACTGAACAGTATTAAAACAAATTAAAGCCATATTTTCATATTCTTCAAGAAAATTATACTTTAAATAAAAACCTTTTGCTTTATACACTTGCATCTGTGGGGATTTGTTTTCAAATGTAACTAGATTGTTTAAGTTGTATATAATATGAACACTAATATCAGAAATCTATGTAAATATACTATGCAGGTAAAACAAATGCTATGAAATTTAACCTACTTAAGAAGCACAGTGAAAATGACATCAGTCAAAAATGACATAAACCACTGTAATTACCTCCATGAAAAGTGAATCTAGTCCTGATCTGATCACCTTTTTTGGTTATCATTGAAAATATTAGTATTAAATAATCCATTAGATGATTAATGAAATTGCAAATATCTTCCCAATACCTACTATAGTGAGACTGTTTTAATAATTAAAACACATGGAGAAAAATGAAATCTTGCTCCTTTTGCTCAAGTAAAATCCACATTTTTCAAGGAGGAAGCCTGACCTAAATGAAAAAAAAAATGGTTTGGGACATATCCACAGGCTGTAGAGCACAGAGATACAATAGAGAAAGCACATAACAAAGACTGAAAATAGGCAGCTTCCAAAAGCACAATTTAATTTGAAAGCCAAGTACAGCAATTCAATGTTAGGGGGAAAATACTGAGCCAGAACACATGGTCTGGCACATCATGAGGACTTCCTAAATTGAAATTGCATGAATTTGCCTGAAGCAGCAACTATGATACCAAAGTAATCATACGCCACGTAACAGCAAACTCCTATCCTTCTCCAGTGGTAAGTGAAAGAGGACAAGCGAAGTGTGTCCAGGACAGATGTTACCATCTCAAGAAACAGAAACTACATCTTATGAGAACCACATAGCAATCATTGTAATTCTAGACGCCCCTCACTATTACAAAAGGTGCAGACAATGCATAGCACATTTTACTAATTTCATCAACTATCCCTCAACAGTGCCACAACTGTAGTAGAATTTTACAAAGGCCAATTCTCCAGGCTCTCAAATCTGTCTATGAGAGGGAAGTAACTAGACTGATTTCAAATTGTACATGTTCTAATATCAGGAATCTTACCTAAATATGCTCTCAGAACAATAGGAATGCTATGAAATATTACTTTGTTATTTAACACTAACTTAGAACCTTTAGAATTTCGATATACATACATTTATTTACTTGAATTACTGAAAATAGAAAATTTACTAAACTCTTACATGAACACTTGGTCTTTGTGATGATAAGAGTTTGTCTAATTCACAAGCTATCCCTACCATAAAAGTTAATATGACCCTCGATTCCCAGGCTATTTCAATACTCTGAGTTCACAGAATAAGAGCTTTCACCAAATGGATAACCCTATGTTATAACTTTATTTAAACATTTTAAAATTTGGTTGTACGTTATAGAGAATTAAGAAGGCATAAATGGATCTAAGTATAAATATCACCTTAAAGGTTAAGCTAGTAAGTAGAAATCTGTTTTTGATTCTAGTTGTTTAAGGAAAATTAAAGGAGAAATCATGGTTCACCTGAAATGCATGTTTTTCTAGAAAGAGGTAAATTTATTAAACACTGCTTCAAAGCAACAAATTGTCAGCATCATTTTATTATCTTAGAGCTTTGTTAAATCCTTTAAAGAAATCACAGAAAATATACCCTCAGCATTTATACGTATCTTCAAGCATTTATTCATATCTTTAAGATGGTACACACTAACAGGTCTACTAATATCACCAATTATAATTTACATAGTGAAAATATTGTGGAACTCTACATTAAGATTAAGGTCACAAAACATTGGCTTTGAGGATCTAGAGTGTTGTTATTTTTTGGAAGGATTTGTTCTGAACTACCAAGCATGCACATGAAAATAATGACTATTATTGGGAAGAGTGAGTGGATAAAATATGGAGACATCTTTGAGATTATTAGTATAGGAAATGATTGTCCCTCATGTTCAAGAAAACTGAAATAAAATATATTACTAAGGACAACATTTTTACTTATGTAAGAACAGGTAATACAAATTTGTTATTGCCTCAAACTATGAAATGTAGTGTACTCAACAGAGAAAAATGCTTTGTGACAAACCAAGTCGCCCTTAGTGATGCCACCCTAAAATGTCAAGGCACTTTCCCAAAGGCCTATGCACAGCTTCCCTGAATAACTCATTATATAAATAACCATAGCATCCATTAATTTATTTAAAGTCTTCCAGGTTCTATTCATTGTTTACGCTGCACCACGTTTTAAGACTAATGGAATTCATAAATTAAACAGAGGCTCTTAAATTAATGTCCCAAATTGCCTGTTTATGGTACTCAGGGCACTGATTCAGACTCTCAAGCCTTTAATGAACTATACTTTAGCTTATACCATTTGTGATACTTAAAGTCTGAAATCCAGCAATGTAAGTATAATTTTTGCATAAATGATTCTAGGATTTAATAAATATATCTGTTCAGTCTATCAGCACCGGCCACAATTTCATTAAATTAGTCTGCCTCTTATTCCTAAGAAACTATATTTTAGATTATTTTTGCATCATTGTCTCCTTTGCAAACCATAATCATTTTTCATTTCAGTGATTCTTCTTCAAATTCACTGGATTTTCCTAATATATCTAAGACTCGAGGTTGCATACAGATCCCAAATAGAGAAAACTGACTTGACTGTGTGGTTTTCTCTATTACATAAGTCCATTCCTTGCCAGGATCAATGATGGTAAACTGCAAAATCCAGTTGGCCCCCAATGTCAGATATTAATATTTAATCAGAAGAGTTTAAAATGCTCGCAATGTAGAAGAAATAAAGATACACCTCAAGGCCAAGTGTCTCCACAGGATTCCTGCTCCAGTGTTGACCCATTTCTCTTCTGGTCTGGCTACTCTGCTGTAACTAAGTTGCAGTCATTAAACTTATTTTGTTCCAGTAATTTCAAGCTCAGTGCTGAAAATTTTCCAAGTACAGTACACTGCTCGCTCAGTGGGAAAGGCCACACCTCTACATACATTTCAGCACCCAAGACTTAAGACTTCTGGTACTCTTTCCTTTATAAACTTGTAACAGCCTTTGATGTAGGCAGTTAACTAGTCACCTTTCTGGACCCACACATATTGCCTGCTTTCAAAGCATTATTAACAATAAATTTCAGGTATAATTTTATTTTCTTCACTGAGTTCCAGTTGAAATATTTTTGGCAATGTTTAGTATTATCTGCCAAGTTACAAAATTTTACTGGACACACTGTCAGATGATTTGTGACAATGTAAAATGAAACAACTTCTAGGACTAGTCTTAGTTCCAACTTTTTGATGCAAAGAAGTATCTGTTTTATCGCTTGTCTGTAAAGCAACTATCTACTCTTGACAATACAAGCCATCCTAGAGGGACTTAAATTTTAATAGTCTTTGGTGGGTCACTTTATAAAGGGTTTCTGAAGGCTTTAAACACATTATGTGTGTTACATTTTCCTTGTAAATACATTTATTTCTTCAAATAACTCTACAAGCTTTTTTCCTTTCTAAAATACTTTTTCTCAAACACTTCTGCTTAGTTTAGTCCACAAGTTTGCAAAGTAAAAACAATGAAAATAAATTTTACAGTAAAAAACTTTTCATTTTGTCCTTATTTTCAAAATTCTATACTGAGTAATACTATCTTTGCAATTTATAACTCTTTTGTCAAGTTAACTTGAATGCTCATCATTGGTCATTACAATATTTATTAGAAAAATAATGCAAACCACTACAAATAATCCTTAAAAAACCATGGATCATATAGTTGCATACCACTGTTGCACTATCAACACCAATTTGTTACATAAATTGAACTAAAAATTCTTCCTATACTTTTCTATTAGTAGCTTCAGTATATTCTATAAATAGTTTTTGTGAACATCAAATGTTATTGAATTAAGAATAAAATGTTTAATTCTATTTTGTTCCAAGAAATATTTATGAAATATAACATGGTGCTTTTTTCAGAATGTGAAGAAAAATGTTCTTATTACTAGAAACATTTTAAAATAACAAAAATAATGAATAATAGATTGCAGCATCAATTAGGGGTTCACTTCAGTGAAAACTAGGAAAATTTCTATCTACCATACTCTTGAGTATTATATGTAGACTGTAGTCAAGATTCTGGATGCTAAAGAATAGAAAATTACTTAGGATAGCTCAACCAGAAAATGACCTTAATGGACAGGCAATGGGTAGTGCACAGAATCAGTAAGAATGCAGGCAATTCAGCCTGAAAATGTTCGTAAATCAAAGGAAGCTGGATGGCCAGAACCACAGGGAAGATGATGTCAACAGTTCCTACTTGCTCCACCTATACTGTGCATATATGTTGCCGCCACTATGTGCAAAATAGATTTTAAGATGTTCCCATTTCTCCATGATACATTTACACTAAATCAATGCCAGGAAGAGTTTCAAACTGGCTGAGCCTTCACCAGGGTCCCCAGAAGGCAGATATCTAGCTTTTCTTTTCCACAGTGATGGATTTCAACCATGGATGTTCACTAAAATGACCCAAGTAACTATAAAGTCAGATGTTTCTACTGTAATTTAAGCCTTTTTTCTTAAATCCTGAAGCCCTAATACTATGATTTTGTCATAAGTAACTGAAACTGATACCAAACACTCTAAAACATTAACTTTTTTTCATATAGAAGACTCTATTCACTTGGCAATTTTTTTAATACACATCACAGCTGTTAACTGTTTATTGGTAGCTGGACATTGTACCATTATCTTTTTCCAAACACTGAACTGAACAGTGTTTCCTAAATCGAAGAGAGTTGTCTGTACATATAAAATAAATGCTACAAAGCTACCCTGGCATTTGCCAACTTTAATATTTTCCCAAGAAAATACTGTCCACAAAGGCAGACAGCTTTAAGTAGTTTATTTTTAAGAACAGACCTCCAAATTACAGATGCTAACATCTTTTTCCTATGTAGTGATGTGTGTGTGTCTTACCATAGGATTTCACAAATGTATGTCCTCAGGAACTTTGCGCTTTTATGTTTAGTCTGCTCCCTGACATATATAAAATTTGTGTATTTAAATATCTAATATTTATATAATAAGAAATTTAAATATGTATAATTACTACAAATTTGTTCCCCACTTTTAATAAATTTGAACATCAGAGACATTACATTGGTTTATTTTATGTATGATATGTGCTCTTCCAGTGCTAAAGGATCCAATGTGAGAGTATAATGTTAGCTATAACATAATAAGCTGTAAGTAGTTTTCCACTATAGTGTTTTGTGGTAAGGAGGAGCAAGAGGCTCAGAGTGCTACTAAATATCTTAGTTAAAAATTTAATCTTTAAATTTTATACATGGACAAGAATAAAATAATATTAGTGCTTATGATACAAAATTTTTTCATCAGATATTACATTAATTAATCTGGGTTTCCCAGCTGTTGACACATAGAAAACACTGCATAAATATGGACAAAAAGAATTCTCTCCTTTCTGACGAGTTATCAGTATGGAATGAAGAGGGTAAGAGGAATAGGTTTAAGCCCCAGTCTCAGGATCATAAACCAGACCATGTTGCTCTAATTATATAATCCTGCAGCATTGCCACCGCTGGAGGATTTTTACCCAAAGTTGATAGTAATAACTCTAAGAGTGAGACTTTTTATTTCATTTTTTCTAATGTCAGAAATTTTGCAACTTCTCATAATCTGAAGCCTCTATACTTACTGGCCTCATAGTAATCCTCTCTTCCTAGTTTAAAGTAAAACAATCACATCTTTATTCTACTGCCAAGTGTCTACAAATTTGTGCATTTTCAGTAACCTAAAGTATTTCTGACCATGTACATGCACACACTCAAACATATAGTCTACGTTTGTTTTTGTTTCCACTTTCTACTGCTATCTACCACCCAACCATTCTCAAGCATCATACATTATTTTTACTGACCAAATCATACTGGCTTCTCATTTTAAAAGCCCATGCTTGGTTAACACTCAAACACAAAGCAACACTTTATGTACTGTAGTGTGTGTGTGTGTGTGTGTGTGTGTGTGTGTGTGTGCGCGTGCATGTGTGTGTCAGTAGTGTAATTTTCCTTGTTACTAAATACTCTTCACTTTCAGTTGTATAAAAGTAACAGATTCTTAGTCTTGACAATCTTGTTACTTCACAAGTTTAGGTACCTCATCAGTCTTCAGACCCAAATCTTTACCCAGTTAAATCAGAATTTATAGAATTTATACAATACCTCCAATAAACAGTTAAACTCAATATTCATTTTCTTTTAAACTCAACTATTAAACACTGAATCATTCATCCTGGAGAAAGTATATATACACATACTCTTAAAAGTAGTGTAAAGACCAAAATTATTCAAAACTTACATGACTTTGTAAAAACATCATTGTTAGAATTTTTCATGTCCCAATGATGTTAACAAAAATTGAAATTGGTAGAATTAATGAAGAAGGGCTAAATAAAAATTCCTGCTGAAATGATACCTTTTGTGCAATGTTCAGTATGTATCTCTAAACCTTCTGTTTTCAAATTGTGTTACAAAATTGTTTTATTTTAATCCATTATATTAACTGATTGAATACATACATAGTTTTCTTTGGCAAGAAAGGGATTCAATATAATTTTTTAATTGTTTGCTATAGGTTAATACATGGAACAGGAATGCACTCTCCTATAGCTACTTAAACCAAAGTATTATGTGAGAGATTGGTAGTTTTCTATTCACTAGTATCATTTGTTTTCCTTATTCTTTTAGAATATGTAATTTTACTAGGTCATATGCTACATTTAAAGGTTTAAAATAAATATACCCTTGGTTTAAGAAACTGGAAAGTGACATGTTTGTGAAAAGCAAAACCAATGACGAAAGGGGAGAGAAACCCCCACATAACATTTTCAAAACCTACTCCTGTCATCCTCTTCAGATTCCCTCCACCTCGCCTTTAACTGAGCTAAACTGAAAGAATTCACTGTCAGGAAGGAGAAACAATCCGCAGAACCCAGACTTCCAATCTGAAGTGCTTATTGACAGAAACCTGGCATGCGGGCTTGTCACACCAAGGCTGCTCTCAGACAACGCCTTGCCTGTGACCTCCACCCACTAATGTTTTCAAAGAAAAAAGTTTTGCCCATCATGATGGTTCAAGTTGATCCTAGTTCTCTAGTTGAGATATTAGTGGATTCAAGGGGCAGCGTAGGTGGTGCTCACTAAATGACCAGTGCTGCTGCCCACCACTCAGTACTGCTAGCCTCCTTGGCAGCAAATGGATTGTCTGACTCGTTCCTGGATAACGGGCTGCACACAGAGGTGACGGTTGTCATTCATGGTGCGAGGACTTCAGTGAGAAAGCTGTTTCCCTCAGTTCTTTCTCTGCACTGTGCCTGGCTGGCCATCTTTCCTGAGAGAGAAGGCAATGCAGGCTGAGTCTCCATCAGTCTGAGGCAACAGGGACCATGTGAAGAAGTACCCTGAAAACTGACTTAGATGTACTGAATAGAAGAGACAAACCTTACTGTGTCAAGCAAAGGAAACTGCAGAATTAATTTGTAACCATACCATGTCCTATGAAAAAGCAGGCATACTATTTTAGAGATAAACATTACTATATTACTGGGCACCTGGGTTACTACGCAGAACTCTGTTCAGTTAAAAATAACTGAGGCCACACTCAAACAGTAATAAATTGAAATATATTGGTTTGTTGAGCCCACAGAAAGGATAAAACTATTGGAAAGGTGAAGAGTGCATATGGAATGCTTTAAGAACAAAAACTAGAGGCTGCAAAGCTAAAAGCAGATGCTCCAGTTCTAACTTCTGCCTCTGCCCTCCAGGTTTCATATATTCTCTTTTCTGCAACCAAACTACTTCCACAAGCCAAGAAACATGGCTCCTGATGATTCCCACACCTCTGCCACTAGAAAGCGATTAGTTAGCTCGTGTCTTCTGTACATGAATTTTCAAATACCAAGAAAAAGCATCATTGCCCTAGCTAAAGCTAAATCACTCCATATAGGCAACACAACTGTGTCCAAAAGGGAGTGTGGCCTATAGACACCATTAAGCTACATTGTGAAACAAATGGTTGCAACAGTAGCAAGCTCAGAAAATGTTTCCTCTAAGTATATTTTCAGGTCAGATAAAATGTGTACACAGGTTCAAAACCCTTTTCCACATAGCTAGCATGCAGAAAGGTCTTAAAGCTAAAAGCTTTGTTTTCTAATTCACTTGATGGCAGAACCTGACCTGATCTAAACTAATTCAAGCAGACAAACATGGCACAAACCTAATTTGAAGCTACTGAGGTTATTTGTGAATCTAAATACATTTCAATGTAGACATATTAAATTGTTTGATGGTGGGTGGCTGCTCAAATGCTGCTGGGACTATTATTTAAAACATGGTATATATACTTTATTATTGTTCTAAGATAAATTAAAAAATACATCTCTATGGTCTAATTAGGAATTAACAGTATATGTCAGAAGTTTAGAGGTATAAAAGCAATATAACAGTAATTATAGATAAAATAAATTAAAAGGCCATTAATTCAAATTATATGTTTAACCCACACAAATCAATTTTATTTCTCTGTGTGAGAGACTGAGAAAGAAATAACAGAAGAGAAACATATCATATAGATACAAAAACTTTTCAACTCATAAGATACATGTATTTAATTCTCACCCACTCTGGTGTGAAGTCTCCCCCAATTTTTTATCTGGTTAGATAATCTGCCTGTCGATTGTGAGATAAAACAAAAAAGCAATGTGTAATTATAATAATATTCAAGTGGTCTGGCATAAAAGATGCTATAGAAGTGTTATTTCTTATATTAGAAAAATATAGGAGAGCCTGCTATATCTTAAAATAATTTACTAAAATCAAAAGACTGTCTAAAACACTTTACTTCATGCTTTTCCAAACTGCTGGGGTTTGTGACGTAGCTGGAAAAAACAATTTACTCATGATATATATAAGCTATCTTGAAATCTATGAACAGTTATAAAATAACATTATAAGAAAATGGAACACATTTCTCAAATTATTATGCTAGGTAGCCTTCTTTTCAAGAGAATTTGTATGGCATGTTTTCTCCTAAATACTATAATACAGTTTATTTTGTATTTAGTAATATTCTAAGATATTATTATGTTCTAATAGTTATGCAGAGTCTGTTTCACTCTACATTCTCATTTTCTCATCCATTGCCACTCGTGAAAATGAGCTTTAACAAAAAAGATCAAAATGTGATATGGATATGTCTATGTACCAACTTCCATCATGAATGTATTTATTTTGTGTTACAAACATATATTAGTAAAAAGAAGATAAATAAAAAACCCTGAAAAATACACAAAAAAAATACCACTGTTGTAATGGAGTCCTATTCAGCTGCTGTTCCATGTGTATGGATGTATGAGTAGCATATATCATATAGGCACAGACTTGATTTGCTCCAGGTCACTTCACTGGGCACATTCAAACATCGTGTTCCATCTCTGATAGCTACAGTTTCAGACAGTGATTTTCCCCAAACTCTGTCATTCTCACCCCCGCAGCTTTAGAGCCTCATTCGTTCTTGTTGCTGTTGCTTGCAGTGTTTGCATTATCTTCACAATTAAATTGAAAATTTATGCTGCTTTAGGTAGGCATTATGCATTTCTCAGTCTTCATTTTTCTGCATGAAAAATAGAGAAATTGAGTAACTCCCTGTCATAGTTACTTTGCTCACTGCTGAAACAAAGTAACCAACACCCAAAGTTCAAGGAGGAAAGAGTATTTGGCTCACATGTTGTAGGGGTTTCAGTCCGGAACTGGCTGGCTCAAGCAGTTCCTGTTGGGTAGAAGCTAGCAAAGCAAGTGAAGGGCCACCACCACAGCTCTTTCTAGTCTTTATGTTTTATTCAGACGAGCTAGCATGGGTAGAACACACACCCTTAATCAGAAGTCTCCTCTGAGATTGAAGGCAAACTCTTACCAATAAGCCCTTGTACAAACGAAAACAAAGTTAAACACTTCCAACATACAACGGCACAAGAAAAACCTTACTATTCCAAAAGATAAAAATAGGGGACACAAAGAAATGGGGTAAAACAAGTCTAAAATCCAGCATGGCTAATGTTAAGTCTTGTATCTCCATGTGTAGTATCCAAGGCAATCTGTAGCAAGATATGAACTCCAAAGGGCTTGGGTGACTGCACCCCTATAGAACTTCCAGTGGTTGTAGCTCCCATGGCTTCTCTCTTGGGCCAGCCACCTCTGCTCCTTAACAATTTTCCTCAGACGATCCACATTCCTGGCCTCTCCAAACTTCTTGGGTGTCCACTGCACTGCTGGCTTTATACTCACACCTTTACACACTGCCCTCTCCAGGGAACACTTCCTGGGCTCCTAGGCCTTATTCTGAAATCTGGGACAAAACCTTCCTGACCCAACACTTGCATTCTGCATGCAACTAAAACTAGCACCACATGGATACACCAGAGTCTGCCATGAGCTGAAGCAGTATCGAGGCTTCCTTTGTCTCTTGGGTGAAGCAGTCACGTGCCTATAAACCAGATAGGCCAATGCCATTCTGGAATGTGGTGCTCTGAGGTTCTCTTCTCAAACCCAAGTCCTTTTTTTTGGATACTGAGGCTGCAAAGAGTGGAGTCCTGTTGTTTCTTGTAATGCCTTCAGGTCATTTTTTCTATCCTCCTGTCCATTCTCAGCAATCAAATTCTTTTCTGCCCTATCTCTGAAGTTCAAAGTTTTACTGAGGCTTCCTGTCTCACCCAACTCACATTTCAGATCATTTTGCTGGACTCTTCACTACTGATTCTCAACAACAGATCTGGCTAAAAGATCCCAAAAGTAGCCATGCTAATGCCTCAACATCAGACTGTCTTGAAATTTCTTCTGTAAGATTAATTTGTCTGCTGCCCTTAATCTCTGTCCCAGGAATAGTCTCTGGACATGAGCAAATGCAGACAAATTTTCTGCCAAGTCCCCCACACACATTGCCTGGAGTCCAACAGCCAATGCAGTCCTTCTTCCCAGTAGAAACCTCTAGAGCTTGGTCTTTTACTGGCAGCATTTCCACCAGCACACTGGTCTTCTGAGCTCTGACCAGAATAGCCCATCAAGTGTAGCTACAGGCACTCCAGGGCTCCTTTTTTACCTGGCATCTTACTTTGCATTTTACCTTTGCAAATTCTTCCCACAAGTCAGTTCCAACTGAACCGTATGGTCTGACACAATCACAATGACCCCATTTCACTAGTACCAAATTCTGTGATAGTTACTTTTCTCACTGCTGAGATAATCTCCAAGGTCAAAGAAGGGAAGGTTTATTTGGCTCACAGTTTGTAGAGCTTTCAGCCCATAATTTTCTGGCTCCAAGACAGAGAAGCACGACAGACAGGCATCATGAGGAAAAACAGTTAATGGTGGGGAGAAGGTAGCAAAGCAAGTAGGCAACCACAGCTCTTTCTATTCCCCATATCCTAGCCAGGCTACTTAGAGTGGGCAGCCTCACACCCTTCATCATAGCGTCCTTCATCCTAGCACTGCACCACGAATCAATCCCATATCACGCACTGCCAGTATATCAGTGGGCCAGATCAAATCTAGAATCCACACACTAGCCACGATTCTGAAGGCGAGATTTTCCAAGGTAGATACCTTAGATTGCTAGCCATTTCTAAGTCAGGCGATGCTGACAATTTTCCAGTGTTTCTTTCAATTTTCTAACTGGAGCATTCCCTTCCAAAAAAATTCCTTTTCTGCTCAAAACTCGTAATTGTTCTGCTATTTGTAACAAGCAGCTTAATTAATTTGATGTCAGTACTGAGTTACCATACAGATTCACTGACCTTTTAAGAATACTCTTCTTCCAGCATATGTATCTCACTGCCTCGATAAACTACGTTTAATTTTTTAGACATTATCAGTAGGATTCACTGTCAGTAATTTCTTTTTAATTATTTAACTTTTATCATTTTATTTATCATATAAATTGGGTTATTACTAAGAAATTTTTTAAAATAGCTTAGATTGTAGACAGTGTATTGATTTTTAGATTTAACATTAATTTTGCAACACTGTACTACATTATCCATTACAGAGAAAAACAGAGCATTAATCCATTTTGAAATGAAATAAATAAATATCTAGCCGTAAATGAGAAAGATAATAAACATATGCGTGAAATATTTATGTTATCACTATGTAAAAGATGGGTGAAACTTTATGTAAAATATAAAATGCACCATATTTTTTAGTCCCAAATGTCAATTTATTTTATATGACTAGCAAAAAATTTACAGTTGAGAAAAAGAAAAAGTAAATAACCAAAAGATCATTCATTATTTACTTACTCATTTACTTATCAATAGACAGTTCTAAAACATCACACCAGTGCCAGTTGCCTTTCCTGCTCTGTCACTTAAGAAAGTTCACTACTGCCTGTCACTCACACAACAGGTTTGGGCAGTGAAATACATGGGAAAGACACTTAGCTGTAAAAGAACTTCCAAAACAATTTATTTAGAGCTCAAAATAAGATTTTTCTCTTAAAATATCCTTGTATAAGAAGAAAGTCTACAATGTCCCCTCAAATCCTGTCTGACTGGCCAGAGTGTTATTCCCATTGATGAGAACACCTAGTGGAAATAATGAGAGACGTGTGAGATGACTGAAGACTTAACAACCCCAGGGGGGACACCTGCCCAACTCCAGTGGCGCCTCCTCTTTACGCCTCACTTCGGTCTTCGTCCCTTCCTCTCAACAGCCTGTCATGTTGATACTTTGCTGTTACTGACCCCAAATCTAAAGTTTAGCCTTGGCAATTTAAGAACTTGTAAACTACTTCTTATTTGACCCTCTGTCTGGAGCACTCTGTGGCATTGGAAGTATGTCCCTTAAAGCTTTGTAGAAGAAACAAAGGAACACTGCAATGAATGAATGAATGCTAAAGAGACACTCTCACCTACTAAAAGTCAACATAATGATAGAAGCCACTCTTCATTTTCTACTGAACATCAGTAATAGTAGTTGGCCTATGTGTAATAGGCCAATTTGGAAAGTAAGATTTGCTACCTGGAGTGTTACAGACAAAGTAAGAGATTTAGTCCCTTGCTCAAAGTCATAAAGCCAGTGAGTAAAGTAAACTTGTGTCTGTTTCAGCCCAAAGCACATGACCCTGATGTGCAACACTGAGCTGCCCGTCAGACCACATTCTCACATAATGAAGCCTCAGAAAGATATTGAGTTGCTCCCCTATTGGTCCCTCTTTTGAATATACCCCTTCCAGTATCACTTTTCTTATGTTCCTTTGGTTGGATGTTCTCAAACACAACATTCTGCAGACTTAGAATGCCCTCTGCCTCCAGCCTTTGACAACCAATTCCCATAAAATTTGCCTTATGATAAAGTATGACTCAGCCTGCCCTGCTTCTACATTCTATTTTAAAAATGGATAAGAATTACATCACTAGATTCTTTTTAAAAAGTCATAAGCTCCTCAGACAAATTAGGGCTTTAAATGTCTCCTTCGACACAAAGGATGTATGATTTGATTTTCTACAGCTCTTGATGCTTCTGCACCACCCTCCATGGCGGCCAGCACGGCTCTCCTGTCCCAGTTCTGTCTCTGTCCAGCGCCATCCAATGCATCCCTGCTGAGTATGTTTGGGCCACTTCCCACTCCCCTGGTTCTCTGTGGCTCTGATCTGGGTGTGCTCTGCCTCAATTCCAAAATAGCCACAGTTTTAAATACCAGAGTACTAGAATAAATTCCAGGTTTTTGGAACACCAAACCTAGGTAATTCTGACAAAGCATTATTGTATCAAGTGGCAATAGAAGTATATCAGTCATGAAATTACTTTATCTTTCATATTAAAAGCACAGATCATTATCTAATACCCATTTTCAAATAACAATAAGTTATTTTTCATTAGATTTAGTCAGCATTAGAGAAGCTAAAGATTTTCCAACAATAACGCTTATGCCAGGATCCAAATAATTCCACTGCTATTAGAGAATATGAAATACTAAGCTGCCTCAAGAAACACGGCTTCTTAAAATGGCAAAAGTATTAGCATTGCATAGTTTTCAGGTTTTATTTCTTTCCTATACTTCAAAAGTTGCTGTATGTAAAGCAATCTTTTGGCCCTGATTCATTGCTAGAAAAAGCAGTCTGGAAGCCTGATTCCCTGAAGAACATAATGAGAGTTATCCAATTTTATTGTCCTCTACAGATTCATAGAATTGTTGGTGTGAAAAACATGGCAATGAATGTAATTCACCCCCACACTCAATGCCTTCAGGCATATCACATGCCTCCCTAGAGAGAGCGAAATGTATTCTATTTTTAAAGATTTCCAAAAATCCCACAACCTTACTCAGTAAACCCTTCCTGTGTACTATCACTGTCCACACTAGGAAGCATCTTAACTAGAATCTCTTATTCTGTACTCCTGCGTCCTCTGCTTCTTCTTGTCATGCAACATTCATGGTAAATGCTTACTCCATTGCCTTATTTATTGAGCCTCAATCTTTCTTGCAACATATAACTCAGAACTTTCTTTACTGTTTCAGTCTATCACCAGAAAATTCTTAGGTGTTGCATTTACTTTTATAAGTAGAAAAAGTTTAAGTGGCTAAAATCTCTTACAAAATTCAAATCACATTTGTTGTGCTTGCAGAAAATATTCATGTTGATTGTCCAGAACAAGTGCTGACTTGGGAGAACCTTGATAGTTACCACGGTCTTGGAGTTTCAAACTTCTAGCATTATCTGTGACAAGAAATCTCTACAAAGGTTCAGAGAATGTTTAAGTAACCCGGGTGCTTTATAGCAAGACATAAATAAATTTTATTTTAGTTCTATTATATTTTTATTCATTTAAATCTAAATAGTCACATGTGCCTTGTGGTTACAACGTGTCGCAAATACATATGAAAAATTGTTAAATTTTAGAAAAATAGAGACTTTCTTCCTCTTAGAGCATCTCTGGTTACTTAGGAGTTAATTCAGATGCTGAGAGTATCAGCTTACTGCATAGAAACATGGAGAATCTATTCCTTATTTTATTGCAATCAATTTAGTGAATAAAGTATTTTCAAAATGATTAAACAAAATGTAACTGTGATGATTAGACATGAATAAAATGTTTGTGTTTTGAAAGCAGAGTAGAAGCATTTATGGAGATGGTTAAAGATTTTAAATTAAATTAATATATAAAACAAATGTTTTACAAATTTTCTACCCTAAATTTATATTTGAATCTATAAGCTGGTAATTATTGTAGGCTCTCATAATTCAGTTCTTGGTTCTGTACATCTTTCATACATATATGACTAATTGAACAAATGTAGGTTTATGATGCCATCGTCAAAATCTACAAACAATAACGTTAAATCATGCACATATTTGCCTAGGTTTGTTTGCACATTTAAGGCTGTCATAACTTAGATCTAAAATGTCCAGCAAGTCTGCAGTGTTCACAGGAGAGGGTTTTGAAAGATGGTTTCATCCTGAGGATGTTAAACTCAGTGTCAGGAGGTAGGAGCCAGCCGGAGGAGGTGGGTCACCGGGGTGCACATTTACAGGCTGTGCCTCTTGCTCTGGCCCTTTCTTCCTCTCTCTGCATCCTGACTGGTGTGAGTTTAGCAGTTTTCCTCCCATTCTGCTGTGCCATGTCTGCCGTACAGCAAGCTGACCACACACTAAAGCCTGAGACATCATGAACCAAAATAAAACTTTTCTCTTGAAAGCTGGGTATGCCAGGTAGTTAGTCCCAGCAAGTGAGAGCTGAGACAATACAAAAAAACCTAAAAATAATTTAATTGTCTGGGGGGGTGTCTAGCTCTGTGGAGAGTGGTACAATGTTTGCCTAGGATTTTATAAGGTGAATGAATGGGGAGTTATGTGTGTATGTGTACATACCTTCCCATCATGCATTATCTAGTTCTATTCCTATGATTATTTCTATAATACAATATACATAATAATAAATATAAATATATTTGTTCTGTTACATTGCTATCAATTTTATTACCTAGTTTGTTTCTTATTTGCTATTTAAACTAAAAGTTCAAGTCTGATACTCAAACTCAGTCTACAGACATACCACCCCAAACACTCCCGATCTCATCTGATCTCGGAAGCTAAGCAGGGTCGGGCGTAGTTAGTGCTTGGATGGGATACTTAAACTCAAAAATTGGATACATATTCCAAATCTCTCTAACTGTGACCTTGTTCAACCAGGTACTCCAGTCTACTTCAAATATAACTCGTTCAATATCAGTCTCTACCTGAAGAATCACTGCAAGATTTTCCAATTACAGTCATCCAAATGTAGGAAGATAAATCAACAACCTGTTTATTCTCTCAGCATTCATATCTCTAGAAATTTTGAACTAGTTATTAACACAGTTTCACCAGTGCTGTTAGGCCATTATAATATATCCATTGTAGGAATTCTTTACTTTCTCCCTGCTTTACACAATCTGCAATATCGTACCAGTTTTATTCCCTTCTAAGCCCATCATTTAAGTCCCTGCTCAAAACCATATTTACTATTTATTAAGCCATCATTCATGAATCTTGTATCCTTGACTAATTAATTCTATTATAGTTTTCTCATCCAAAACCTCCCAACAAAAAGCAACATAGTTTCACCTACTCATAATATGCCTCTTTTGCTATTTTATGGCTCACATATAACAATACACATGGTCATTTATTAAAATGACCATTCTTATCTACATGGAAGTTTTAAGAATGATTGAGAATTTTTAAATCAAATGACCTGATAACCCAGTATCTTTGCTAAAAACTTCAAGATGAAAAACAATTACTCAAATGTGACATGTATTTATTTCTCAGTGTATACTTTTGTTTTCTACTTGATATTGTTAAATATGATGAAATAGTTCCAAATTACCTTAAATGAGAAAGTAGTTTGAGTAGCTGTTAAGCTACTAATACGTGCTTCAGAATTATTTTGCCTTTTTCAAGATTTTTGTCTTCTTTTATTAGGTTTTCTATTTTAAAAAGAGAATCACATAATCAAGATATTCATTTCCTTCCTGCAACAGAAGGCAAATATTTAAACATAATTTCTAATCAACATTTATTAATCAATTATGTTTCCTTTGGTCTCAGATGAACCAGTTAATTACTTTCCAGATTAACTACATTTAACTTTGGGTCTTTCAAGCAAATAGCCATTAGCAAAAAAGTAAGACATATCTAACAAAATAAAAATATTTCTAAAATGTGAAGCATAGTTATTTCAGTATAGGACAGTAACCTATAGAAGGCAATGGTTTAAAAGAAAATATCTAAAACTATAACACATTTTTCTCAAGTTATGAAATATAAATTAAGCATTTCCTTGACAGTCATAAAAGATAAGTTGAAAATGTGCTTTTTAATTCCTTTAGACATCACTAGCATGCATTTCCCTGACGCCTAAGGTACTGGGCAAGATTTCCCAAGGAAACTTTAAGTTTACAATTAGTGTTATCTTAGACAGAATTCATCAGATTCCTT